>JAGFNQ010005722.1:145855-169157 GCA_024364735.1 Boesenbergia rotunda
TTCCAACTTACTGCGCCTCCATTCAAAGTAAATACGTATCCAGACTGAGATTTGGAGTCATCCTTATCTGTCTGGAAACTGGCATCTGTATACCCACGTATTACCATATCTCCTTCTTCATATATTAGGAACACATCCTTAGTTCTTCTTAAGTACTTAAGGATTGTCTTGACAGCCGCCCAATGATCCATTCTTAGATCCGACTGGTATCTGCTTGTGACTCTCAAAGCATACGATACATCGGGCCTTGTACATAACATAGCATACATGATAGATCCTATCGCGGATGCATAAGGAATCTTATTCATGCAAATCCTTTCGTCTTCTGTGCGCGGACACATAGACTTTGAAAGGTTGATCCCATGCCTGATGGGAAGGTAACCTTTCTTGGATTCCGACATGCTAAACCTTTTTAGCACTCGGTCTATATACGTAGACTGCGAAAGACCAAGCAACCGTTTTGATCTATCTCTATAGATTCTAATCCCAAGGATATAGGTTGCTTCTCCCAGGTCTTTCATGGAGAAAGTTTTGGACAACCAAATTTTAACTGTCTGTAAAACTGATATATCGTTTCCTATAGTAATATGTCATCGACATATAATACTAGAAATACGACTGCACTCCCACTAACCTTCTTGTACACACAAGGTTCGTCAGGATTTTGTGAGAAATCAAACTCTTTGATTGTCTCATCAAAACGGATGTTCCAGCTCCTAGATGCTTGCTTCAGTCCATATATGGATCGTCGAAGCTTGCTTACTTTGGTTTTATCAACCGATGTGAAACCTTCAGGTTGTATCATGTATAAATCCTCAAGCAGGTTTCCATTAAGGAAAGTTGTTTTCACATCCATTTGCCATATCTCATAATCATAATGAGCTGCTATGGCTAGGAGCATCCGAATGGATTTAAGCTTAGCTACTGGCGAATAGGTTTCGTCATAATCAATTCCTTGTTTCTGACGATATCCTTTTGCCACTAATCTAGCCTTAATGGTAACAACATTACCTTCCATGTCGGTTTTCTTGTTGATAACCCACTTGCACCCTATGGGTTTAATCCCTTCAAGTGAGTTAACCAAGTCCCATACTTGATTTTCGTACATGGAATCCATTTCCGACTTCATGGCTTCAAGCCATTTGTCCCTTTCTGAACATTTCAGAACATCTTCATAACTGATAGGTTCGTCATCGCTTATGAGTAACACGTCATTCGATTCGCTTATGAGAAATCCGTATCTCTCTGGAATATTGCGTGTCCTATCAGATCTAGAAGAGGTGGTGTTGTTTTAGGTTCAACTGATAGCTTATCATTATGAGTTATTGGTTGTGGGTCTAGACTAGGTGTCTCTGTAATGTCTATTGGAGTTTCTTGAACTTCATCAAGTTCAATGCCACTCCCACTGTTTTCTTGTAAAAGAAATTCTTTTTCCAGAAATACAGCATGCCATGAAACAAACACCTTTTGTTCCAAGGGATGATAGAATTTGTAACCCTTTGTTTCCTTAGGGTATCCAATAAATAGACATTTATCAGACGTAGCATCCAATTTGTCTGATACAGTTCGCTTCACATAAGCAGGACAACCCCATATCTTAAGGTGAGTTAAGTGAGGGTTCTTACTATTCCATGTCTCATATGGAGTAGTAGAGACTACCTTGGTCGGGACTCTGTTTAGCAAGTAAACAGCTGTCTTAAGTGCATAGCCCCAAAAGGATTTTGGAAGAGTTGCATGATTCATCATCGACCTAACCATGTCCATTAAGGTTCGATTGCGCCTCTCAGATACACCATTATGCTGTGGTGTATATGGCGGAGTCCATTGGGACAATATCCCATTGTCCCTAAGATAATCTTGAAACTCTTGACTTAAGTATTCACCACCTCGATCGGATCAAATTTCTCTACTGGATTTCTGAACTCTTTGAATTTCTCAAAAGCTTCAGATTTGTGTTTCATCAAGAACACATACCCGAATCGTGAGTGATCATCGATAAAGGTGATGAAGTAGCTATAGCCTCCTTGTGCAAGAGTTGACATTGGTCCACATACATCAGTATGTATTAGACCAAGCAATTCTCCCACTGGATTACCTTTTCCAGAAAAGGGTAATTTGGTCATCTTGCCTTTTAAGCATGATTCGCATGTATCAAATGAACCGGGTTCAAATAATTCCAGAATTCCATATCGGTGTAATTCAGTCATGCGTTTCTTACTTACATGGCCAAGACGACAATGCCAAGTGTAGGAGTCTATTCGATTATCTATTCGAGCACGTTTGTTGCTAACTTCGATATTGAAAACGTCATTGGATAAATCTAACGTGTAGATACCATTGCACAAAGTTCCATTCCCATAAAGTACGTCATTTAAAGTTATGTAACAACAATTGTTACTAAAAGTTAAATGATAACCCTTTTCATTCAAACATGAAATAGGTACAATGTTCTTTATTAACGAAGGAACAAAATAACAATTATCCAATTCTAAGACACGTCCAGTGGGGAGTTTTAGCAAATATGTTCCGATGGCAACAGCAGCAATCTTTGCTGCATTTCCAACTCGTAAATTCGCTTCTCCTTTGACGAGTCTTCTTCTATTCCTTATCCCCTGTATGTCATTACATATATGTGAGCTGCACCCAGTATCAAGTACCCAGGTATTTGAGGAAATAGAGTGACATTCAATAACGAAGATACCTGAAGAGGATGGGGCATCAGATGCCTTATTCTTCAAGGACTCAAGATAAATCTTGTAGTTTCTTCGCCAGTGACCCTCCTTGCCACAATGATGGCAAGTTCCTTTTGGTTTCTTTTCGGTCTTTTTGGCCCTTTTCTTCTTCCCTTTATTCTGTTCTTTGGCCTTCCTCTTAGAACCTTTCTTCGAGGAACCAACTAACAGTACCGTCTTTTGATCCGGCTTTACAGAAGGCTCCACAGTCTTCAGCAGGTTGAGCAACTCAGGAATGGTAGTCTCTAGTTTGTTCATCCGATAGTTCATCACAAATTGTGAATAACTTTTGGGCAAACAACTCAGAATTAAGTCAATACTTAGTTCATGATCCATTGCAAAACCGAGTGTGCTCAGTCGTTCAATGTACCCCAACATCTTTAACACAAACTGTGAGGCAGAAGTGCCTTCCTGCATCTTAGTGGTGAAGAGGAGTCTGGAGACTTCGAACCTTTCGGATCTCGCCTGCTCTTCAAACAACTCATTAAGATGGAAGATAATGGTATAAGCATCCAAATGCTCATGCTGTTTTTGCAGCTCAGGTACCATAGAGGCTAGCATGATGCAACTCGCAAGTTCAGAATCGGTCACATGTTTCTGATAGGCCATTAGCTAGTCTGGAGCTGCACCTTCTGGAGGATGGTTGGGAAGTTGATCTTCAAGGACATATGCAAGCTTCTCTGCCTTGAGGACTATCCTTAGGTTTCGAAGCCAGTCCATGAAGTTTGGCCCAGTCAGTTTATTGGTGTCCAAAATGGAACGCAAGTTTAGAGAAGACATGATCGAGTGATTAACCTAGAAATACAAATTGAGCTTATGTGAGAAGAATGATAAAGAATTTATCAATATACATTAATTAAAAATCCTATTTATTTTTCAAATTGAATAACCCTTTTTATAAATTCGGGAGATTGTAGGAACATCTCCAAATAGGTTGATATCCAACCATATATAAGAACCACCATGGCTGTGGCCATCAAGTTATTCTTAGCTATGAAGGTAGGTAATTATACCGATTACATATCACATATATGTAACTATCACTTTATGCTATCAACTAATTAAATGTTTGTATAAATCATTGGGTTGTTAACTCATTAACAAGTATGCGACATTATACATAGCACCCAATTGCACCTCTCTTTACATCGACCTTGGCTGTGGCACAACAAATCGATGCTCCAAGCTTAAGGCTGCCCCATTAATCAAGAAATAGTTTTAATATGGTTGGAGCTCATTCAACCGTTTAGTCAGGCTTGGATGTGTCCAACAACCATAACTAAGGATTGACCTCTGACTCCAACTGTATTAATCATAAACTAATTCCATGGTTTGAACATGTTGAGGTTCAAGCTGGGCATTGATGTGTCCATCAACCCAAACGAGAAACAAAACTCCGATTCTAACCATATTAATGGAAGGTGTTGGCCTTAATATTTTGTAAGGGGTTTTGGGTTTCATCCTTTCTTTTCTAAGCACATTCATGACATATAATTATGTCATGACTAATGATTTCCTTAATAAAGTATGTATGTGACTTAATTTATCAAGTCCCATGAATTGACTTAGGAACCGGATTTCCTAATTCTAATTTCATACTTTATTAAAGGAATTATTTTGGGAAACAATTTCCTAAATTGTCATAATCAATTTCGGAAATAATATGTTCAAGACTTTGATTTCTCTAAATCAAATCTTATTAAATTAAGAGACAATTCCCTTAATTCAACCACATATTATTTTCATGAAAATCTCATTTAAGAAACTCTATAGGAAACCATTTTCCTAATTAATTTTGGAGACAACAATATGTAAGAGCATCACCTCTTAAATCATATTTTATTCATGGATTTAATTAATTACAACAAATCGTTTTCTAAGGGTGGCTCCCCGAGGCTCAGATACCCAAAGAAAAGTAATTTGTCGTAAATCCAATTTGGTCCGCTTCGGAAGCGTAACCAAATTAAATATGACAATTTCATTTAAAATTGGGAAATTAAATTACAACAACTAACTTTAAATTGGACGGCTCCCCGAGGCTCAATCCAAAATAAAGAATTTTGTTGTCAATTTAAAAACCAATTCAAATTTAATTGTCAATTAATTGTCCATAAATTTGTCTAGACTTTCTTGAAAGAAAGTGCCCAAAATTACGATATTTCATAATAGGTTTTCAGAATAATTGTAAGTTTCTGGTACAAAGAAAACTTACATATTTCCAAAATTGGAAAATTTCTAAAATAGAAAATTTCCAAAATTGGAAAGTTTCCAAAGATGGGAAGTTTTCACAATTATCATAAAATTTCATAAACTAGGATATTTCAAACGTTTGCGAAATTTCATGAGGATTTCCAAACTTTGAAATTCCTAAATCTAAAATTTATAATAATTGGAAAATTTCCATAATTGAAAATTTTTCCAAAATTGAGATTATGACAAAGTTTTCCGCAAAACAATTATATGATTATGTCGAACACTAACCGGCTCGGATACCACTGTTGGGACCGGGTGCATGTTCACAAGGATACGGGTTCGTAAAATTTTAAATTTTTACGTGCAGCGGAAGAATTAGCATAAAATAATTTCTCAAATTATTTTAACCACGTATCTAGCATGCAACCTTATGATGTGTGGACATGATCATAAATTAAAACTTTGCGGAAAAGTAAACTAATTTACTTAGTACCTCGCGTAACTCGAAGTAAGGGACGAGATCCAACCGTAGCGTCCCTTGGAAGCTCCGCCTCTATTTGCGTCCATGCCGAGTTCTCTTCGGGATGACTTCGCAAAGCCACGAGTTTTGTGTCGACGAGAACTACTAGATTCTCCAAAGACACAACTAGAAAATCAAGAGAGAAGGATGGAAACTAACCACCAAGTAACGGAATCAAAATTCCGGGAAAGGAAGGAAGGAGTCGCGATCCGCTTCTTCTTCTTCTTCGGCACGAACTTGGTGGAGGAAACTCACGGGCACCCTAGGTGCTTGCGCCAGCCCTAGGGGAGGAGAGAGAGCCGGCCCTAGAGAGAGAAAGGGCGCCGACCCTAGAGGGAGAGAGAGAGTTAGAGAGAGAGAGGGAGAGAGTTAATCTCTTGATCAATCTATTAAGGAAATCAAACCTAGCCTTGGTTCCTTTATATAGTAGCCTCTCCCTTGCCAAGTCTCCCCTTTAACGGAATTTTTCATAAGAAATTTATCCTATAAATTTTCTTTATGAATTATTCCATTTAAACCAAGTTTTATTATAACTAATTTTATAATAAAACAAATACATCTCTCCTTTTATTATGGAATAAATTTTTCAAGAAATTTATAAATTTTCTTATTATGGAAAAATCAATTCATAATTGATTTTATAAAATTAAAATAAACCATTCCATGGATCATTTTAATTTCCATAAAAAAGAATAAATTTCTATAAATTTCTTTATATAAATTTCTTTATACAAATTTATTTATCCATAATTTATAAAACAAATCGCGCTAGATTTATTTTATTAATTAAACCAAATAAATTGGTTTCTCCCCATTGTTGTGGCCGACCAAGCCAAAGATGGTGGGCACCCTCTTTGGCCGGCCACACCAAGCCTCAACCACACGAATTAAACATATTTAATTCGTCCAATAAGCCTTCAAAAGACTTAGCCATTTTAAGCTTCCCACGCGCCTCTGATAAATTCAGATTCGACTTATTTCTCTTGATCGGAAAATCCAATTTTCAACTCGTTTTAAATCCCTTGGATCACTCGTAGTGCGTGTGACTAAATAGACTTTCGATTTATGTTGGCCGTCTATAATCAACTAATTATAGAACGATCATGAGTGACACCTAGTAGTACATCATGACCCCCAATTAATCGAAAGATCAACGGTTGACCTCAGAAGTAATTCTGAAACCCTTCAGCAGCTCTAATGAATCGTGCCCCATTCCCTTCACCATCTTATACCCACTTGGTTCAGGACATGGTCTGTGTGTGTCAGTCCCCACTAGGCTGACTACGTCACACCTAGCCCAAGTAGTGTCTTTCTCGTCCTTTGGATTTCTAATTACTCTCATGTATTTAAGAGATTCACATGTAGAGATAATCACTAGTTGTGATCTCATCACAAATTCTCTTATGCTGTGAATTGTATTGCGGACATTCAGTAGATGAGTTTAAGATCCCAAACAAATACACAAACATGTATACTCAAATAGTGAATTTTCATTTATTAAAATAAATGTTTACAATCATAAGGCGATTGCCTTAGGACACTTCTCTCATATCACTAATAATGAAGAGGGCGCAATCTAATGCCAAGGCCACCACCACACTGCAATGCAGGCTCTCAAAGGAGCAACTGAACAAGGTGGGGCCGTTCAAGAGCGCCAAGGAACTATGGGACAAGTTGGTCGAATTGAACAAGGGGTCAAACGAGTCCAGAAGAGCCAAGAAGGACTTGCTAGTGGCCTAACTGCAATCCCTTTCCATGAAGAGCAACGAGACCGTCAGCCAGCTACATGGAAGGGTAAAGGAAGTGATAAATGAGCTCCATGTGATTGGAGAGAAGATCGAGAACCGGGGCATCGTCATGTATGTTTTACAAGCCTTCGCAAGAACCACCTTGTGGGCATCCATGGTTGATGCATACAAGGTATCGAGGGATTTGTCAATTGTTAAATTAGATGATCTTTTCTGTGAATTTGAGCTACACGAGCAAGCTAATGTCTCGGCAAAAGAGAAAGGTATTGCTTTTGTTGCAGAAAAGGAGAAGAAGAAGAGGAAGGAGAAGAAGAAGGTGGTTTACTCATCCTCGTCAGACTCAGAAGAATCTAGCACCTCCTTGGATAGCGATCAAGAGGCGTTCATGGTATGAAAATTTCGTAGAGCGTTTAAAAGTTTATCTAACAAATCCTATTCTAGGAAAGGGGCCAAAGGTAAGGGTAAGGCCAAGGACATAATCTACTACAACTGCCATCAAGAGGGACACATGAAGAATGAGTGCCCTCAATTGAAGAAAAGGGATGACAAGAAGGAAGAGAAGAAGAAGAGTGACAAGAAGAAATCAATGGGAAAGGAGAAGGGTGCCACTAACCTCAAGGCAACTTGGGATGATCCCTCATCCTCAGAGGAAGAAGAAGAGCAAGTCTCCCACTTTGCTCTTATGGCACAAGATCACTCAGACTCATCGGATGATGAACGAAGCTCAAGTAGTGAAGATGAGAGCTCCTCCACTTCATCATCAGAATCAGAAGCTTCGGTAAGTGAGGTATACTACTTACCCTCCTCTACTTTAGTGAAAATAATTTCTAGCACGAACATGGACTTAGCCAAGGCTAGAAGTAAAGTTAAGGATCTAAAAGAACAAATTACCATGCTTAGAGTAGAAGCTACTAAACTTAAAGATTTGCATGCTAGTTCTACCTCTTCACATGCTTCACACCTTGAAAATGAAAATAGGGAATTAAGGAAACATGTAGATGACCTCACAAAGGCCCTTAGGAAATTCCAAATAGGATCAAGTAACCTAGATATGATCATCAACAGTCAAAGGGTTGTGTACAACAAAGCCGGGTTGGGTTATAGGTCTAAGACAAAGGAGGTAGCCTTTGTCTCACTTACCGGTAGGATTGGTGCATCTAGGAGACTAGGGGCTAGGGGAACCACAAAGAAGACATGGGTACCTAAGAGATTTCTAAATGATGCTTATGGATCAAAGATATGGGTACCAAAAGAGTATATTTTCCGTGTTGTTTAGGTAAAGGTGAAGGAGGCCCTAGCAATGTGGATAGTAGATAGTGGATGCTCAAGACACATGACCGGGGATGTGAGCAAGTTCACCACTATTAGCTACCTAAGAGAAGGGACGGTCTCCTTTGGGAATAGTGGAAAGTTGAGAATCATTGGTAGGGGCACAATTGAGGTATCTCCCACCATTTCCATATATAAGGTACTTTTGATCAAAGACATGAAGTTCAATTTATTAAGTGTAAGTCAATTATGTGATGCCGGGTTTAAAGATGAATTTCATGCTAGAAAATGCATCATTAGACATAATGAATCAAGTGCTATCATATTAGAAGGGTTCAGAGAAGCGAATCTATATTATCTTGATCTTACCTATGCTACTAACAATGTTGTTAAGTGTCTCATGTCTAAAGAAGAAGAAGGGTGGTTGTGGCACCGGAGACTTAGACACGTCAACATGAGGAGCATTGCAAGAGTGGCCAAGGAAGACTTAGTGAAGGGGCTACCAATGATCAAGTATGAGAAGAACAAGTTGTGTGATGCATGCCAAGAGGGTAAGCAATCGAAAGCATCACACAAAGGTAAAACTCTAACCACTACCTCTTTGCCTTTAGAACTTTTGCACATAGATTTATTTGATTGCCATAGTACTCCCTCACTTGTGGGGAGTAAATATTGCCTAGTGATAGTAGATGACTTTTCTAGGTTTACTTGGGTTTACTTCTTGAAACATAAGGATGATACCCTAGAGATTTTTATAGGATTTAGTAAAAGGGTAGAAAATGAAAAACAAATAAAAATAAACCGAATTAGGAGTGACCATGGTGGGGAGTTCCAAAACGTAAGTTTCACACAATTTTGTGTTGAAAATGGGTACAAGCATGAATTTTCATGCCCAAGGGCTCCTCAACAAAATGGGTAGTTGAGAGAAGAAATCGAGCCCTACAAAAAGCTGCTAGGACTATGCTTAATACATATTCCCTTCCTAGCTACTTTTGGGCCGAAGCGGTTAACACCGCTTGCTATATTCAAAATCGGGTGTTGGTACATAGGTTTCTAGGGAAAACACCCTTTGAATTGTGGAATGGAAGGGTACCTCAAGTCCACTATTTTAGGGTCATTGGATGTAAAGTCTACATCTTAAACACCAAAGATGACCTAAGGAAATTTGAGTCAAAAGCCGATGAAGGAATTCTAGTAGGGTACTCCTTGACTAGTAGAGGGTATAGAGTCTACAACAAGAGGACAAAAATGATTGAGGAGTCCTCAAATATCAAATTTGATGAAACAACTAGTACCTACCCTAGAAAGGCTTCAATTGATAAGGATATAGAAGAGGTCCAACCTCTTGCCCAAAGAATCCAAGACCTACATTTGGAGGGCAATGATCAAGGGGGAGTGAGAAGTACCCTAGAGGATGAGGAAGAAGGAGTAAATGGACCCACAACCTCTAGGCCCCTGAGACATCACCATGATCACCCTATTGACCAAATAGTGGGTGATGTCACTCAAGGAGTAAGGACTAGGTCCTACTTTAGGGATCAAACTAGTCAAATAGCTCTTATCTCCCAATTAGAGCCTAAGTCCATTGATGAAGCATTGGGAGATGTTGATTGGGTCTTAGCCATGCAAGAAGAGGTAAATCAATTTGAGAGGAGTGAAGTTTGGGAGTTAGTTCCTAGGCCCACTGATTGTACCATTGTAACCACAAGATGGGTTTTTAGGAACAAACTAGATGACCAAGGTAAAATCACTAGGAACAAGGCTAGATTGGTAGCTAGGGGGTTTAACCAAGTTGAGGGACTAGATTATGATGAGACTTATGCCCCCCGTAGCTAGGTTAGAATCAATTAGAATTCTATTAGCCTATGCCGCTCACATGGATTTCACACTCCACCAAATGGATGTGAAGTCAACATTGCTTAATGGGATCATTAAGGAAGAGGTTTATGTAGAACAACCCCCCGGGTTTGAGAACCCTAACTTTCCAAGACACGTGTTCAAACTAAGAAAAGCCTTATATGGATTGAAACAAGCTCCCCGGGCTTGGTATGAAAGGCTTTCTTCATTTCTAGTATCTAAGGGGTTTAGGAGAGGAACAATTGACCCTACATTGTTCCTAAAATCTAAGGACAAGGACATATTTGTTGCCTAAGTCTATGTAGACAATATCATTTTTGGGTTAACAAATAATGACTTCCTACAAGAATTCATCAAGTGTATGGAAGATGAATTTGAGATTAGTCTTGTAGGAGAGTTAACCTTCTTCTTAGGCCTTCAAGTTAAGCAAACTAATGAAGGTACACATGTCTTTCAAACCAAATATGCTAAGGAGATGTTAAAGAAATTTGGTTTAGAAAATGCTAAGGTAGCATCTACACCCATAGGAACCAATGTGAAAATGGATAGTGACATTGAAGGGAAAATGGTAGACTCTAAACAATATAGGAGCATGATTGGTAGCCTCCTATACCTAACCGCTAGTAGACCCGACATACTTTTTGCGGTAGGTATGTGTGCAAGGTACCAATCTTGTGCCAAAGAGTCCCATTTGGTTGTAGTTAAGAGGATCTTAAGGTATGTAAAAGGGACCCTCAATGTCAGACTTTGGTATCCTAGAACTCCTAGTGTTGACCTAATTGGATACACTGACTCGGACTATGCGGGTTGCAAGTTAGATAGGAAGAGTACAAGTGGAGGGTGTCAATTCCTTGGGTCTTCCTTAGTTAGTTGGAGTAGTAGGAAACAACCATGCGTTGCCCTATCAACAACGGAGGCGGAATATGTGGCAATGGGTGGGTGTGTTTCCCAACTCCTTTGGATTATCACACCTTAGAGGATTATGAGTTGCATTACACCAAGGTCAAAGTCTTATGTGATAATGTAAGTACAACCAACTTAACTAAAAATCCGGTTCACCATTCTAGGACAAAACACATTGAAGTGAAATATCACTTCATTAGAGACCATGTGGCAAGGGGAGACATAGAACTACACTATGTTGAATCAAAGTCAAACCTAGCCGACATCTTTACCAAGCCTCTTCCCGAATCGGAGTTTACATCCTTAAGAAGAGGCCTTGGAATGTGTTTTGTGGAAGTGTAGGATGAACTTGGAGATATTAGCTTTGAAAAAGGATGCTTGATCCATTAGGGTAATACATTTGGATCACTTGTGCTTGTGGCACATTGTTGAACCATTGAGAGTATCAAAATATGAAAACTAGACCAACTATGGGGAAGGCAAGTGTTTAATCAATGGACACTTTGCCCAAAGATCATAGTTGGACATTTTAAACATTGGAAAACCATTTTATGCTTTACATACTTTGCCATGTTTTTGAAAGTCATATGTTTGCAAAATTGGATTCAAAGTTTGATACAATATGTAGTGGTTTTCAAAACTTTTGGATTTTTATCAAAAGTCATGCATGTTTGAAATTTTATATGGACTAATATTTTTCCCTGATAGAGTATAACATTTCAAACATGTATGCACAATTTTACAATTTTTGAAATTTTCTAGAAGTTTCTAAAATTCGACAGAAAACTTGAAAAATCAGACTGATAGCGTATCAGTCGACTGCCCATGGGCAGTCGACTAGTGCGGGCTGAACAGATTGCGAATCTGTCCTGTTCACCTATAAAAGGGGGAGAATGCGTGATTTAAGTTAGAATTTTAACTTGGAATGGTTGGTTTTAGGTTTCCTTTCTAACTTAGACCTTGAATGATTAAAAATGGGGAGAAGACATGGATTAAGGGAGAGGTACCTCTTAGGTTCTGATATGTCTTATATTTTTAACATATTGCTGTTGTTAAGTGGAAACTTAACTTGAAATGTGACTAGAATTGAAAATGGGGGAAGACATAAGTTAAGGGGGAGGTTACCTCTTAGGGTTACTATGTCTTATGATTTTTCAATAGCTATCTGTTGCTATTATTATTATGGCTGTTAGTTATCTCTAACTTAAACATATTGCCACATATCAAAAAGGGGGAGATTGTTGAGGCAATCGACCCTTAAATGCTTGGAAGATCATGGTTTTGATGTGTGAGCGAATATGTTTAAGGTTAAAGTGTTATGTTGTATTTGATATGTGTGATTGAGTTTGCAGGACTTGGAGAATCACACATGGTGGACATATCCGAGGGACGAGAGCCGAGGGAGGAGAGCTCCAAGGGCAAGCCAGGAAGTGGACTTCAAGGGCACACGTGAAGGGTGGCATGGAGGCAAGCCAAGGGAAGGCTTGCGTGCGCATCCGAGGGATGATAGCCAGAGGAAGAGGACTTCAAGGGGCGAGCCAAGGGAGCAGACCTGAAGGCACACGTGAAGGAGAAGGTCCGGAGTGGCTGGAGCTGAGCTGGGAGGCAGGGCAGTCGACTGGCCAGAGGCAGTCGACTGCCAAAACCCATAGAAAGTTTGCGGCCTCAGACCAGTCGACTGGCATTTGGGCAGTCGACTGGTATACCCGAAACTAGCCGTTGGCTAGCCATTGGCTAGCAATTAATGCTAGGCCAGTCGACTGCCCTAGGGGCAGTCGACTAGTGCGGGCTGGACAGATTGCGAATCTGTCTGTTCACCTATAAAAGGAGCACTTTCTGCACGTGCACAGTACGGTTCCGTACAGTGTCGAAGTGCTGCTCGTGTGTAGAGTGATTCTTGCTTCCTCTCTCATATTTCTGCATCTGTAAAGAGGAAGATTGTAACGCCCGTCTTCCCCCCCCCCCACCTTACGGTGAGGCGAGAGACGGCGTTACGCTAACATACATATATGCACATGAACATCGTAATGCAGCGGAATAATTTAAAACTTTTATACTTACATGCACCTAACACTTGAATGTTGTAGACATGTCTTATACTATCATTCCTAAACATAGCGATATGGTAACTTAGCATGTTAACATCATACATAATATCATGATATAAAAATCACATAAAGCAGCCATAAGCATCATAGGTAGTAAGTTATTCTTCAGACATAACTATCATAAGTATAGCATGAAACTTAAGAAGACAGTGCAAAACATAAGCCATGAGACAAAGTGTAAATATGAGAATCTTTTTCCTTTTTTTTTCCTTGCCATGTCACTACCACACACATACTTTTGCCCCTCCTACTGCTTCCCTTAATATCCTCTTGCTTGATCTGCGGTATAAGACAATAAAACTATAAGCACATAGGCTTAGTAAGACCCTTCCCTACTCACTAAAACCATACGTCACATAAAATATAAGCATAGGAATATTTAACATGACATGATTCTTAACATAAAACATAAACATAATAAACATTCGACATGTCATGGTTCTTAATCATAAAACATAAACATAATGAACATGGTTTTTAATCATAAAACATGAACATAATAAACATGGTTCTTAATCATAAAATATGAACATAATAAACATTTAATATGGCATGGTTCTTAATCATAAAACAAGAACATAATAAACATTTAACATGACATGGTTCTTAATTATAAAATATAAACATAATAAACATTATTTAACATGGATGCATAACATGAAGGGATGCATGAGTCAAATGCATATAACATATGGATGCTTATTTGAAAATCATACTTATAAATACTTAAATATAATCATCACATCATGGGGGCCCTGGCTTGTACCACATACATACATCATATGCGCGCATCCCTAAGTAAATATGAGGTAGCTAATCTCGACCTACTAGGATAAGGACAGCTACGGTAGTCCCAGAACCGTGGACAGCTTCTTCAGTAGTCCAGAACCGTGGACAGCTTCTTCAGTAGTCCAGAACCGTGGACAGCTTCATCGGTAGTCCAGAACCGTGGACCTTACTTAGGTCCGATACAAGCCATTCATAAAGTAAAATAGTTTCATATGCTTCTTCATTCATAGAACATACATGGCATAATTAAAGACATAAACAGGATCCTATTACATGGGGCATGATATAAAGCATACTCAACATTTCATCATTCATACTTAATGTATAACATCATCATTATACCTTAAAGGCATGAACATTATCTTCATTCATCATTTTCATTACATATCATCATTATCCCTCGAAGGCATGAACCTTATCTTCATTCATCATTTTCATTCATAAGACATGACATACATACATAATTATGTCCTGAGGTATAAACACCATCTTAGTTCATAAAGCTTGCATGATCACGGTACCTCAGGTAAGCATGCATTACATATATGGTACATATCACATATCATACACGATCATGGTATTTATCATAAAACATGCATGGGTAAGATCCATATGAACATGATACATACTATCTAGGTTCAATGCATTCAACATAAACATGAATAAGTTTACATAACTATCTTATACATATGTCCAAAGTGTTTATCTTAACGCATGCATACTTCTACCTACCTCACGACACATGTGTTCATAACATATGGTGGAAGACATTCATAAATAAATCCTACTAGAACATGATACATAACATAACATACAGGGTCATAATGCATGACATATAAACTTAGGGTTTGGACATTACCAAAAACCATACAACATCCTTGAACCTATTCACATACAATACATACACTACCATAGGAAGCCATTAGAACCCTTAATTGGAGTTAACCCTAACTCCTAGCCCTACATCTTGGTCTTGGCCGAAACCCTATAAGGTCACAAGCACATGGGAGAATTCATAAAACTCCCAATTAACATCTAATACCATATAAACAATACCATAGGGGCTATTAGAACCCATGATTAGAGTTAACCCTAGCTCTTAGCCCTATATCATGCCTTGGCCAAAACTTGCAAGGGCATAAGGGCATGTAAAATTTATACAATTCACCATTAACATCCCTTGTATATTAAGGAACCATAAGGACATGCTTGGAGAGTTAGATCTAGTCCTAACCATGAACCCATGGTGGTGGCCGAAAGTTACCAAGGGCCTTTGGTGCTTCAAAAATTCCACCACTCACCATACCCTCTTTATTTATCTTAAGGAAGCATTAGGAAACATGAATGAGGTTTTAACATCATCCTAACCCTAATACCTACCTTGGCCGAAAGTTGTAGGAGTCAAGTGTTGGGACCGGGTGCATGTTGACATGGATGCGGGTTCGTAATTTTAAAATTTATTACGTGCAGCAGAAGATTTAGCATAAATAATTTCCCAAATTATTTAACCACACATCTAAGCATGCAACCTTATATTGTGTAGACATGATCATATATTAAAATTTTGCAGAAAGTAAACTAATTTACTTAATACCTCGCGTAACTCGAAGGAAGGGACGAGATCCAACTGTAAGCGTCCCTTGGAAGCTCCGCCTCTATTCGCGTCCACGCCGAGTTTTCTTCGGGATGACTTCGCAAAGCCACGAGTTTCGTGCCGACAAGAACTACTAGATTCTCCAAAGGCACGACAAGAATACCAAGAGAGAGATGGGAAGACTAACCACCAAACGAAGAATGGAATCAAGATTCCGGGAGGAAGGAAGGAGTTGCGCCCGCTTCTTCTTCTTCTTCGGCAGCTGCTTGCTGGATGAAGCTCACGGCAACAAAGGGGTCCTCCTTTTAGGGCCGGCGGCACTAGAGGAGGGAGAGGGAGAGAAGGAGAGAGAGAGAGAAACTTATTTCTAGATCTCTTAGATTAATTTCCAAGCCTTACCTTGGTTCCTTTATATAGTAGTCTCTCAATCGCCAAGTCTCCTTTTTATGGAATAAATTTTCATAAGAAATTTATCATATAAATTTTTCTATGAATTATTCCATCATGCCAATTTTTTATCATAATTTAATTAATAATAAAAACAACCATGTCTCCCTTTTTATTATGGAATAAATTTTCACAAGAAATTTATTATATAAAATTATCTTATCATGGAAAAATCAATTCATAATTGATTTTATAAAATAAAATAAACTATTCAAAGTTTATTTTAATTTCCATGAAAATAATAAACCAAACTTCGGTTTATAAAAATTTATATATATTATCCATAATTTTATAAAACAAACCACGCTCGGTTTATTTTATAATTTGAACCAAACAATTTGGTTCTCCCCTTTTAATGTGGCCGGCCAAACAAAGAGGGTGGGGACCCTCTTTGGCCGGCCAAACCCAAGCCTATACCATACGAATTAAACTCATTTAATTCGTCCAATAAGTCTTCAAAAGACTTAGCCATTTTATGCTTCTGATGCATTTCTGAAAAATTCAGATTCGACTTATCTCTCTTGATCGAAAAATCCAATTTTCAACTCGTTTTAAATCCCTCGGATTACTCATAGTGCGTGTGACTAAATAGGCTTTCGATTTATGTTGGCCGTCTATAATTAACCAATTATAGAATGATCATGAGTGGCACCTAGTAGTACATCATGATCCCCAATTAATCGAAAGATCAACGGTTGACCACAGAAATAATTCTGAAACCCTTCAGCAGCTATAATGAAACGTGCACCATTCCCTTCACCATCTTATACCCACTTGGTTCAGGACATGGTCTATGTGTGTCATTCCCCACTAGGCTGACTACGTCACACCTAGCCCAAGTAGTGTCTTTCTCATCCAACGGATTCTAATTACTCTCATGTTTCTGAGAGATTCATACTCTGAACATGTGATACTCTGGCCAGAGGCTTCGAGTAACAATCCGACGATAGGCCTTGGGTATACATCTCCTCGCAAGGAGTGGTGAATCCTTTGTAGGCTGTTCAAACATCTTCGGGCACTTCGGCTTATACCCAACCATCCTGGGTCCACACCTCCTTAGAGATGCTTGCTTAAAATGTCAAAGTATAAGTCTCCATGACCAAGATGACTTGAACACCGCAAGTCAAAGGAACATCGCACTTAAGCTGCAGTAAGAACTTCATTGACATATCTATATGTAGATTACCATATGAAGTTTTACAGCCAGTCACTCCAATGAACTAGTTCCCTTAACTAGCATTCATGTTTATCTCCGGACAACCCAATGTCACTAGCCAGTGAGAATCAGCTGATTAGAGAATAACCCATGCTAGTCTCAACAGAATTGATAGTGTCTGTATTTATCAATTCATCGACTAGGGATAATTTCAATACTTCACAATTGCACATGTAGAGATAATCACAAGTTGTGAATTCATTACAAATTCTCTTATGTTGTGAATTATATTGCGGACATTCAGTAAATGAGTTTAAGATCTCAATCAAATACACAAACATGTATACTCAAATAGTGAATATTCATTTATTAAAATAAATGATTACATTCATAAGGCGATTGCCTTAGGACACTTCTCTCACAATACTAACAAACTCCCACTTGGCCTAATGCCAATCGCTACGGTATCCAATACCACAGGCTCTAACATGACCCTCAAACTTGCTTTGAGGCAAGACCATAGTTAAAGGATCCGCTAAATTCCTTTCAGTGGGAATTTTCTCAATTTGTATATCATTCCTACTTACAATCTCTCTGATCAGATGATAGCGGCGAAGAACATGTTTGGATCGCTAATGAGACCTTGGTTCCTTTGCTTGTGCAATAGCTCCATTGTTGTCACAGTAAACCGGTACTGCTTCATCAATGGTTGGAACCACACCAAGTTCTGAGACAAACTTTTTGATCCAGACTGCTTCATTTGCTGCTTCCGAAGCTGCAATATATTCCGCTTCCGTGGTAGAATCCGCTACGGTGTCTTGTTTGGAACACTTCCTCCAATTAAAATAAATACGTATCCGGGCTGAGATTTGGAGTCATCCTTATCTGTCTGGAAACTGGCATCTGTATACCCACGTATTACCATATCACCTTCTCCATATATTAGGAACACATCCTTAGTTCTTCTTAAGTACTTAAGGATTGTCTTGATAGCCGCCCAATGATCCATTCCTGGATCGGACTGGTATCTTCTTGTGACGCTCAGAGCATACGATACATCGGGCCTAGTACATAACATAGCATACATGATAGATCCTATCGCGGAAGCATAAGGAATCTTATTCATGCAAATCCTCTCGTCTTCTGTGCGTGGACACATAGACTTTGAAAGGTTGATCCCATGCCTGATGGGAAGGTAACCTTTCTTGGATTCCGACATGCTAAACCTTTTTAGCACTCGGTCTATATATGTAGACTGCGAAAGACGAAGCAATCTTTTTGATCTATCTCTATAGATTCTAATCCCAAGGATATAGGTTGCTTCTCCCAGGTCTTTCATGGAGAAAGTTTTGGACAACCAAATTTTAACCGACTATAAGACTAATATATCGTTTCCTATAAGTAATATGTCATCGACATATAATACTAGGAATACGACTGCACTCCCACTAACCTTCTTGTACACACATGGTTCGTCAGGATTTTGTGAGAAATCAAACTCTTTGATTGTCTCATCAAAACGGATGTTCCAGCTCCTGGATGCTTGCTTCAGTCCATATATGGATCGTCGAAGCTTGCATATTTTGGTTTTATCAACCGACATGAAACCTTCAGGTTGTATCATGTATACATCCTCAAGCAGGTTTCCATTAAGGAAAGCTGTTTTCACATCCATTTGCCATATCTCATAATCAAAATGAGCTGCTATGGCCAGGAGCATCCGAATGAATTTAAGCATAGCTACTGGCGAATAGGTTTCGTCATAATCAATTCCTTGTTTCTGACGATATCCTTTTGCCACTAGTCTAGCCTTAAAGGTAACAACATTACCTTCCATGTCGGTTTTCTTCTTGAAAACCCACTTGCACCCTATGGGCTTAATCCCTTCAGGTGGGTTAACCAAGTCCCATACTTGATTTTCGTACATGGAATCCATTTCCGACTGCATGGCTTCAAGCCATTTGTCCCTTTCTGAACTTTTCAAAACATCATCATAACTGATAGGTTCGTCGTTCGATTCACTTACGAGAAATCCGTATCTCTCTGGAATATTGCGTGTCCTATCAGATCTACGAAGAAGTGGTGTTGTTTTAGGTTCAACCGATAGCTCATCATTATGAGTTATTGGTTGTGGGTCTAGACTAGGTGTCTCTGTAATGTCTATTGGAGTTTCTTGAACTTCTTCAAGTTCAATACTACTCCCACTGTTTTCTTGTAAAAGAAATTGTTTTTCCAGAAATACAGCATGCCTTGAAACAAACACCTTTTGTTCCAAGGGATGATAGAATTGGTAACCCTTTGTTTCCTTAGGGTATCCAATAAATAGACATTTATCAGACTTAGCATCCAATTTGTCTGATACAGTCCGCTTCACATAAGTAGGACAACCCCATATCTTAAGGTGAGTTAAGTGAGGTTTCTTACTATTCCACATCTCATATGGAGTAGTAGAGACTACCTTGGTCGGGACTCTGTTTAGCATGTAAATAGCTGTCTTAAGCGCATAGCCCCAAAAGGATTTTGGAAGAGTTGCATGATTCATCATAGATCTAACCATGTCCATCAAGGTTCGGTTACGCCTCTCAGATACACCATTATGCTGTGGTGTATACGGCGGAGTCCATTGAGACAATATCCCATTGTCCCTAAGATAATCTTGAAACTCTTGACTTAAGTATTCACTACCCCGATCGGATCGAAGTATCTTAATACTTTTGCCAAGCTGTTTCTCTACTTCATTTCTGAACTCTTTGAATTTCTCAAAAGCTTCAGATTTGTGTTTCATCAAGAACACATACCCAAAATCGTGAGTGATCATCGATAAAGGTAATGAAGTAGCTATAGCCTCCTTGTGCAAGAGTTGACATTGGTCCGCATACATCAGTATGTATTAGACCAAGCAATTCTCCCACTGGATTACCTTTTCCGGAAAAGGGTAATTTGGCCATCTTGCCTTTTAGGCATGATTCGCATGTATCATATGAACCGGGTTCAAATGATTCCAGAATTCCACATCGGTGTAATTTGGTCATGCGTTTCTTACTTATATGGCCAAGAAGACAATGCCACATATAGGAGTCTATTTGATTATCTATTCGAGCACATTTGTTGCTAACTTCGATATTGAAAATGTCACCGGATAAATCTAACGTGTAGATACCATTGCACAAAGTTCCGGTCCCATAAAGAACACCATTTAAAGTTATGTAACAACAATTGTTACTAAAAGTTAAATTATAACCCTTTTCATTCAAGCATGAAATAGATACAATGTTCTTTATTAATGAAGGAACAAAATAACAATTATCCAATTCTAAGACAAGTCCAGTAGGGAGCTTTAGCAAATATGTTCCGATGGCAACAGCAGCAATCTTTGCTCCATTTCCAACTCGCAAATTCGCTTCTCCCTTGACGAGTTTTCTTCTATTCCTTAGCCCCTGTATGTCATTACATATATGTGAGCTACACCCAGTATCAAGTACCCAGGCGGTTGAGGAAATAGAGTGACATTCAATAACGAAGATACCTGAAGAGGATGGGGCATCGGATGCCTTCTTCTTCAAGGACTCAAGATAAACCTTGCAGTTTCTTCGCCAGTGACCCTCCTTGCCACAGTAATGGCAAGTGCCTTTTGGGGTCTTTTCAGTCTTTTTGGCCTTTTTCTTCTTTCCCTTATTCTGTTCTTTGGCCTTCCTCTTAGAGCCTTTCTTTGAGGAACCAACTAACAGTTCCGTCTTCTAATCCTGCTTCACAAAAGGCTCTATAGTCTTCAGCAGGTTGAGCAACTCAAGAATGGTAGTCTCCAGCATGTTCATCCGATAGTTCATCACAAATTGTGAATACCTTTTGGGTAATCAATGCAGAATTATGTCAATACTTAGTTCATGATCCATTGTAAATCCGAGTGTGCTTAGTCGCTCAATGTACCCCAACATCTTCAACACAAACTGTGAGACAGAAGTGCCTTCCTGCATCATAGAGGTGAAGAGGAGTCTGGAGACTTCGAACCTTTCAGATCTCGCCTGCTCGTCAAACAGCTCATGAAGATGGAAGATGATGGTATAAGCATCCATATGCTCATGCTGCTTTTGTAGCTCAGGTACCATAGCGGCTAGCATGATGCAACTCGCAAGTTCAGAATCGGTCACATGTTTCTGATAGGCCACTAACTGGTCTGGAGTTGCATTTTCGGGAGGATGGTTGGGAAGTTGATCTTCAAGGACATAAGCAAGCTTTTCTGCCTTGAGGACTATCCTCAGGTTTCGAAGCCAGTCCATGAAGTTTGGCCCAGTCAGCTTATTGGTGTCCAAAATGGAATGCAAATTCAGAGAAGACATGATCAAGTGATTATCCTAGAAATACAAATTGAGCTTATGTGAGAAGAATGATAAAGAATGCATCAACATACATTAATTAAATCCTATTTATTTTTCGAATTGAATAACCCTTTTTATCAATTCGGGAGATCGTAGGAACATCTCCAAATAGGTTGATATCCAACCATAGATAAGAACAACCATGGCTATGGCCATCTAGTTATTCTTAGCTATGAAGGTAGGTAATTATACCGATTACATATCACATATATGTGATTATCACTTTATGCTATCAACTAATTGAATGTTTGAATAAATCATTGGGTTGTTAACTCATTAACAAGTATGCAACAATATACATAGCACCTAACTGCACCTCTCTTTACATCGACCTTGGCTGTGGCACAACAAATCGATGCTCTAAGCTTAAGGCTGACCCATTAATCAAGAAATAGTTTTAATATGGTTGGAGCTCATTCAACCGTTTAGTCAGCTTGGATGTGTCCAACAACCAAAACTAAGGATTGACCTCTGACTCCAACTATATTAATCATAAACTAATTCCATGGTTTGAACATGTTGAAGTTCAAGCCGGGCATGGATGTGTCCATCAACCCAAACGAGAAACAAAACTCCGGTTCTGACTATATTAATGGAAGGTGTTGGCCTTAATATTTTGTAACGGGTTTTGGGTCTCATCCTTTTCTTTCTAAGCACATTCATGACATATAATTATGTCATGTACTAACGATTTCCTTAATAAAGTATGTATGTGACTTAATTTATCAAGTCTCATTAATTGAATTAGGAACCGGATTTCCTAATTCTAATTTCATACTTTATTTAAGGAATTGTTTTGGGAAACAATTTCCTAAATTGTCATAATCAATTTCGGAAATAATATGTTTAAGACTTTGATTTCTCTAAATCAAATCTTATTAAATTAAGAGATAGATTCCCTTAATTCAACCACATATTATTTTCATGAAAATCTTATTTAAGGAAATAAACTCTATAGGAAACAATTTTCCTAATTAATTTTGGAGACAATAATATGTAAGAAATCAAATAAGGAAATTATCGTTTGAGAATCACCTCAAAAATTTCCAAGATTTGATCACATATTTTATTTATGGAATAATTAATTACAACAAATTATTTTCTTTGGGTGGCTCCCCGAGGCTCAGATATCCAAAGAAAAGAAATTTGTCGTAAATCTAATTTGGCCCGCTCCCCGAGGCATAGCCAAATAAACTTGACAATTCTTATTCAAAATAGGAAATTAAATTACAACAACTAACTTTAATTTGGGTGGCTCCCCGAGGCGCTCCCCGACGCACTCCCCAAAGTAAAGAATTTTGTTAATAATTTAAAATCAATTTGAATTTAATTGTCAATTAATGATTCATAAATTTGTCTAGACTTTCTTGAAAGAAAGTGCCCAAAATTGCGAGCTTTCCATAATAGGTTTTCAGAATAATTGTAAGTTTCTGGTATAAAGAAAACTTACATATTTCTAAAATTGGAAAATTTCCAAAATAGGAAATTTCTAAAATTGGAAAGTTTCCAAAAATGTGAAGTTTTCACAATTATCATAAAATTTCAGAAACTAGGATATTCAAAAGTTTGCGAAATTCATGAGGATTTCCAAAACTTTGAAATTCCTAAAT
>JAGFNQ010005723.1:0-76168 GCA_024364735.1 Boesenbergia rotunda
GGAGGAGGTAGTCCAGGTAATTCTTCTGGGAACACTTCTGGATATTCGCAGACTACCCGTACATCCTCCTGCTTGAGTTCTTCCTTTGCTTCTGATTCCACTATGTGTGCAAGAAAACCAGCACACCTTGCTCTAGCATCTGGTGGGCTGCCAAGGCTGAGAGAAATTTTCTGAGTCTTCCTCCTTGGGGCTCCTTGAAACTCGAATGGTGGTTCTCCTTCTGGGCCTGAAAACCACCTTCCTTCTACGGCAGTCCACTGAAGCGCTGTACTTACTGAGGAAATCCATGCCCAGTATGATGTCGAAGTCCTGCATCGCAAGGACTATCAGATCGACATATAGCTCTCCGGTCTGAAATCTTGATTGGCACAGCCCGGAGCCGTCTGGGTGGACTCCATGATTTCCCCTGAAGGGAGAGTTGTCAGGAATCTGGACTCCCAACTCTCTGTAGGCACCTGTAACTTACTAGCAAAAGGTATGATACGAAAGAATGGGTCGCCCCAGGTGTCAAACAGTGTAGTAGCTAAATGCTGAAAAATAACTATTTGACCTGTTACGACCGTGGAGGCGCTGGCAGCTTCTTCCTTCGTGAGGGAAAAGACTCTGGCATTGGTTGGAACTGGTGCTGCTTCCAATCCTCCCTGACTGATCTGGGGGTCCCTCCAGCATAGTAGGCATGTAATGTAACTGAGGCTTGGCCTCCATACTGAACGGACTGCTGAGGAAGTACCTTGAACTTGTTTGGGCAGTCTCTGGATCTGTGTCCCTCTTGTCCACATGCATAGCATCCAGTTACACCCAAAAGGCATGCTCCTGGATGGTTCCTCCCACACTTAGGACAAGGTGGATACCTACTTGCTTATTCTCTGGTTTTCCTTTCTGGCTGCCAGGCCACTGCTTCCTTTTGTGGTTCTTGTTCTTCCAGTTCTGGCTATTTGGCGGAGGCTTCTGGCCTCCCATTGTCTTGTTCTCAATCAGGACTGGCTTCTGCTGTGCTTGCTGTGCCTTGATGCTATTCAGGTAGTGCTCTGAAATTAGGGCACTACTGACCAACTCCTCGCTGGTCTGGGGTCGGTGCATCCCGCTGTTCACGTTGAGTGCTATCTCAGGATTCAGCATGCGCAGCATCAGTCTGACTCGCTCCTTCTCTGTGCTGACTAGCTCTGGGCAGAGGTGAGCTAGTCTGTTGAACTTTGCAACTGCTTCTCCCACTGGTAGGCTACCCTGTCTGAACTCCATGAAGTCCTCGAAGTGCTTGTTGGTAACCTTCATGTGGAAGAATTCCTCATAGAACTCGTGCTCAAAATCTGCCCAGCTCATCTGGTTGACTATCTTCTTACTCTTGACTCGCTCCCACCACATACGAGCATCTCCAGTTAGGCAGAAGGAGGCACATTTGACCTTCTCAACCTCTGGCCAGTCAAGAAGTTCCATCGTGCTCTCTAAAGTCTTGAACCAAGCCTGGGCATCCCAGGGCTCAGTCGTGCCTGAGAAGTTTCTGGTTTCAGCCTCTGCCACTGGACTAGGTATGCTTCTTGTCTTCGGTTCACAGCAGGGGTTTCCTGTGGGACTGGTGGAACTTCAGCCACTACTGGGGTCCCCACTCCTGCTGTGGGGTGGTGTAGGGGGCGCTGGGTGCTGATTTGCCATAAGTGTGGCGATGGTCTTCTGTGTTCTGTAATCTGGGCTTGCATTTGAGCAATGACTGCCATCAGGTTGGCTGTTCTGTGCCAGGCTCACTGTTATCTTGAACTGGAGTTCTGTTATTAGCATTAGGAGCTCGGCCTCTTCTTGCCATCTAATAATGCATAAGGGAACAAGAAATCACTATTACATCTCTAGGTATAAACTTATCTTCTTACTTAGAAATCTGATATCCATTCTAGGGATTAAACATGATTCCGTGATACTAAGGGATTAAACATGCTTCCTTGTTATATGCACATGTGAGTAGTACTTAAGCATTTCTCTATACTGCAATTAAATAAAGGAGCAATAGAAAAACTGAAACTTAAAGCTTTCTTACTTGAAGACGGCAAGGTTGATGCTGATGTGTGTGTGATGCTGGAGAATGGGAACTGCTCTGATACCAACTGTAGCGACCCGCCTTCTTACTGTCTTTAGACGGATCGTTACTTTTCTCTACTTCTCAACTTTTATACATGACTAAAGAAAATTGCGGAAATCTTATTTTTTTTTTTTAAAATTCTGCTAACAATTATATTCTAACTTAAGCAATCATGCATAATAACATATCACACTTCCTTTCTCAAAAGCTCGCGAATGGTACACTTTGAAACCTGCCTCACCCAACTGAACTGTCGGGTACCAGTCGACTGGTGACGTGGCAGTCGACTGGTACGCCTGTGAGCTGAAAGTTCAGCTTTCGGTAGTTGCTTCACAGCTCCATCAAACCCATAATTTCGAGCCATATGGAATCATGACACCATTTCTATACTCTATACCAATTTTCTAAACAGTTTAGCCAATCAAAATGAATCCATAAACTTAAAATTTAGACTTTTACGAGATTTAGCAAGTTATGAAAAACTATCAAAAACTTTAGTCTAGAGTTTGTACCAAACTTTGCTTCTAACCATTTAAACTCATCATGCAAGATTCTATAACATTGCTAAAGCATTATGGAATACGAATGCAACTTTTCTAGACATATTTAAGCAATAAAAACTTGATTCAAAGAGGAACTAGTACTATCTTGGCACAAACATCCATTTCTCCAACAAAGTATCAATACTCCCATCTACTCATATTTCTACTCATCCAATGCAATCATAAAAATATATAGACTAAAAGAAATGACATGGAATCTTTACTCTAAGGAATTGAGCATATAAAACTATCCATAACTTAAATATTCGCTAAACTCCATAAAGCAAGAACATAAAATTCAAATGAACTATAACATTATGAATTAATAACTAAATTGTCTTGCGCCAAAGATCTCTCCATAATTAGCCACCACACACACTCTACTCAGCACCGCCTCGTCGCCTTCCTTCAGAATTGCTTGCCTTTACCTTTATCTGCAATAAGAGGAAATGCATCTATAAGCGAAAAGCTTAGTAAGTACTATCTAGCTCACAAAAACTCGAAATGTGCAAACATGCTTCTAGATCAAACTGAACATCATATGAGATACTAATATGCTTGAAAGAAAACTAAGAACATGTATAGCTCAAAACATGCATACTCAAGCAATAGATAATCTCAATTTACTTTTCTTGGCTCAACTTGAAACTTTAGCTATTCTTTAACTTTTGAAAACTTTCTTAAACTTTAGAAAACTTTGCTAAAGCATATACTTGAAAATAATAATCACTTGGATCCACTGAAGACGTAAGTACCATCTCATGCGCGTTCCCTAAAAGGTTGGGGTAGCGAGCCACCAATCCTAATAGAGCAGACCTTAGTCTACCAGGGCCAAGACCTTGGAATTGGACACCTGGATTTCTTTAACGACGCCCTTGGACGCCGGGTACTGGCCTTAGAAAATAAAATAGCTTTTCTTACTTTTCTTTCTTATCTGTAAATGCCTTGGCATTTTCTGGAGCACCTTGCGTGCTTAAATCCCTAAGTCTTGACTTTTGGGGATTTCTTAAGGCCTTGGCCTTTTCTTTTCTTATCTTTATCTTCTCTTTTCTTTTCTCATAACTTTCTTTGGACCCTAAACTCACATAGGGTATTAATCAACATATATAAGCATATAATGAACTAATATCACATGCAAAAACTCAAACAAAAAGGAAATATCTCTTTTAAAAACTTTTAAAGGAAATTCTCGCGGAAAAACCGCCTCTTACTGCAGGTGAGCAGTACTTACATTGATATCTTGGACTTACAACCAAGATTAATGTCTAGAGCTCGGGAGAAACTTGAGATCTCAGAGAATTCTTCACGTCTACGCGTTCCTCTCGTCGCGGGGATCCCGAATATAGGATTATCTCTTGGAGAAGAGTCTTGGCCGGCCCTCCTTGGCCTTGATGGTGGTCGGCGTCACCCAAGAGGAGAGGTGGTCGGCGTGAGGGTTTGGAGAGGAGAGAAATAAAATTTCTCTCTTTAACTATCTATTTATACTTAAGGCAGATTAAACTAACAATTCCTTAAATAACCTTCTCTCCGTCCCTTGTTGTGCTTGATACCCCTAGCCCAGCTGGTCGCGCTCTCCCTTGGTCTCGTGGTGGTCGCGGGTTCGAGCGCCCGCTGCCCTTAAGTGATTTTTCCTTTTTTTGACTTTCTTTTTCCTTTTTCTTTTCCTTTTTCCATAAATACCAAACGGACTCGGAAAATTCCATAAAAATACTCTAAAAATTCCTAAAAATATCTAGAATATTTCTAAACCATTTCTAAATAACTCTAAGGACTTTAAGAACTAAAAATGGAAATTTTGGGGCGTTACAAATTCGGCTTCAATCCTAACTTCATCAGCCTTCAATTCAGCTTGACTTCAGCTGGAGATCAAATTGTGTTCTGAATAAACTGGTTTTGGCACAGAATTTTTCCAGCCTTCTTCGGTTATGATTTCATCCAATTTTCTTCACCTTGGATTTGGCACTGAATTAGCATCAATTGAATTCATGCTTCCTAAATCAGCATTCCCTTGTCGGTTTCAAACAGAATTTGCATGATGGGTTGGCTGAATTCAATTGGAAGTTGGCACAAAACTCCCTCACTAGCCTCTTCACTGAAAATTCTGCACAGCTTCAATTTAGCTTCATTCAAACTCTCAGCCTTCAATTTGATTAGCTTCAGCTTGTTTTCAGCTGTAGTTCATTGTTTCTGCCACAAATTCAGTTCCATTCTAGATCAGAATTCCTGCTTCAACTTCAGATTTTCCAGCTTGTGATCAGCAGCTCAGATTCTCAGTTTTCCAGCCTTTATTCAACCTTTTAAATTCTGTTTTTGATCTGAAAATTCCTGCTCAGATTCTCCTTGAACTCGGCTTCAATCGAATTTGGTTTGTATCATTCAGTAGCTCTCAGATACAGCACTCGGCAGCACCCCTTCTCATGCAATTCAGATTCCCTGATAAAAACATGCTTCCCATCAACTCTTGGTATTCTTGGCACAGATTTTTTTTTTCAGATTCTTTGTGTGCCATTTGGATCTTCAAAGGATGGTGAGAAATCTGAATGCTTCCATTGGTTCCATCCCTTATCACTTCTTCTTGTGCATTCTTGATACCGAATCACTCAACTTGGCACATAAAAATGCAGAATTTTTTTTTTCGTTGACATGAATTGCCTCTTTTGATACCAAATCTTTCCAAAACACTAGTCACTCCCCCACACTTGAATCTTTGTCCGTCTCGGGCAAAATAACATTAGAAACATTCCAAACAAACAAGTCCATAGAAAAATGGGTAAGCGTAGGAGATAAGTAAAGAAAAAGAAAATAAACATGATTATTGCTGAAAATTGATGTGGAAAGGAAAATAAATGGATTAGCCTCTATAGATGTGATCCAATCATTGAAATATGATTTTGAAAGAACCTAAGCAAGTTCTAGAGTACAATAACATAGGTGTGTCTCAAATATAAGGCTAAACCTCACTAGGTGCAAATAATTCATCCCAAGTCCTCAATTAAGAATCTAAAGCAAGAAGTACTCAAGCATCCAAGAATTCATCCATTAGCTCAAACCTTATGTCTTAACATCTAAATTTAATTTATTTTCAAAAGACTCTAAAATGCTATGGAGATAACCTAGAGGGATACTTTTATTTCTACTCATGCAAGAAAAAGTGCTAAAAGAAAAGACATGGTATTTACAATAACCTAGAGGAATCTATTTATTCAATTTACTCTAGAAAACATAAAAGTGAAAAATGCGATAAAAGAAAATGCAAGAAAAAACCAACTCCCCTTTATTTCTGGTGGACGGAGTCGATCCAGAAGAAGCCTCCATCTTGGTAGTGGAGGAACATGGGTAGCTGAGTGAATTCGGGCTCCCCCACACTTAAACTTTACAAAAATTTGCTCTGGTGGCCTCAGGCGATTCAGGTTTAAGAGCCATTCAAGGGATGGAGTGCTTTTAATTAAAGTCAGATCATCTCCTCCTTCTTGATGCCCTTCAGAAGTCCTTCCAGGAGGCTGGAGTCTGTTCAGTTGGAGCACCCACTCCTGAAGTCTTCTGGACCCTGCAAAACAATGTAATACCTCTCTCAAGCGTTCAGGGTCAGAAAGGAATGATATAAGTTCAGTTTCTGCATGAAATAAATCCAAATCTACATCATGTTCAATTAAATCAATTTGTGGTGCCTCAATAAAATTTTCAAAATCATTTTCTACAAAATTCGCATCCAGGAGCTCATCACAAATAAAGAAATCAATTTCTGGCTCATCAATAGAAAGTTCACAATTATTTTCAATCAAGGGTGTATCAAGTAATGTATCACAGTCAATGAAATCAATCTCAGATATTTCCATGAGTTTTTCACATTCAACCTCAGCATAAGATATAGCAAGAGATTTATCAAAATAAATAACATCCATTTCAGGCACGTCTAAAAAATTTTCACTATCCATATTCACAAAAGATGTATCAAGAAATTCATCATAACAAACAACATCAATTATGGGTGCCTCTAAAATTATTTCTCTATTCATATCAACAAGAGATGTATCAAGTAATGCATGATGATCAAGGAAATCAATATTTGGTACCTCTAATGGATTTTCACAAACAATCTCTACACAGGGTATATCAATAAATTCATCAGAGTTAATAGAATCATCCCTAGGTACCTCACTGCATTTTTCTGAACAAAGAGGAGAAATACTTACCTGAGCGTGCTGGATAATACCTGAAGGTTCTATAATAGTAGATGTATCTGTGGTCTCCTCCTGGTCATGTACATGCTCCTCTTCAGCCTCAGGCGCTGGTGGACAATCAATTGGTGATCCTTGGGTGCTTGCTTCCACCATGCAAGTCCCTACACTTCCTGGTTCATTCTCTAAATCTTGTGGTGGTCCCTGGGGCTTAGTGCAGTCCCCTACACCTATGGAATCATCTCCTCTACATGCTTCTCCTGTAATATCTGCAACAACAGTGTCAAAAAAATTAGGACCATCAATAATGCTATCATCAGAAAATAAAAGTCTAGAATGGTCCTGTGGAGCTTCAATTTCTTCTGCTGGAGCTGAAAATTTTGGAATTGGATTTTGAGTAGGAGTCTCCGGAGGAGTGCATGCTCTAGGTGCCCAGACTTTGATGAGTACGTCATCTTCTTCTTCTTCTAAAATTGCAAGATCCATTAAAGAAAGATTTGGCCCTGCACTAGGGTCACCTTGAACTAGCATTTGATTCATTTGACTAGAAATTTGTCCAACGCCTCTTTCGATGTCTTGAAGCCTTTGCTGCCTTTGATGATATTGTACAACTTGTTGATAAATCTCCTCCATTCTTTGTAGTTGAGCCTCATTATCATTAAGATTCTCAAAGCCTCCTTGGTTAGCATAGCTCCTTGACTGATTTTGAAAGGATGAAGTAGGCTGAAAATTTTGAGCTTGCTGATTTGGTTGAAAACATAGCTGTTGAGGCTGATTAAAGGGCTGATTAGAGGGCTGATATGCTGGAAAATTTTGCTGGGAAATGTAGCCCTGAAAGTTTTGATTTTGAGCTGGAAAATTAGGTGCCGAAGGCTGAAAATTCTGCCCTTGAAACCCTTGATTGTAGGGCTGTGAAAACTGGTCCAAGGGCTGTGTAGGCTGAAAATATTGTTGGTTTTGTGCTGGAAAAACTGGAAATGATTGAAAACTTTGCTGCCCTTGATTGTATTGCTGGAATTGAGGTTCAAAATGCTGAAATGGTTGCTGAAAATTGGGCTGAAATTGCTGAAAACTGGGCTGAAAATTCTGGAAAATTGGCTGCCCGTTCTGAAAATTCTGTAAATTCTGGAAATTGCTGGAATTTGGCTGAAATTGTTGGAAATCTTGCTGTGGTGGCTCGAATTGTTGAAATGGTGGCTGAAACTGAAAGTTTGGTTGCTGAAAATTAGGATAGGGCTGCTGAAATTGATCATTCGGGTGCTGAAAATTCAAATATGGCTGCTGGAATTCTTGGAGTGGCTGAAGTGGTTGTTGAGGTGGCTTCTGATAAGTAAATGACTGAGCTTTACGTTCTAGTTGGTAGTCCAACCCCTTTAACACATTTCTTAACTCCTCCAATGTCTTTTCTATCTCTGTTGACCCCATTTTGATCTTGCAACCCTGTCACAAAACAAACAAGAAAAATGGCAGCAACCGTATACAAATGATAAAGCAACAGAAAATAGAACTCAATGATATGTCAAAAAGTATACAAGTAAAAATCAAACAAATCAACTAGTTGCTTCCCCGGCAACGGTGCCAAAAATTTGACGCCGCCCAAACTATGTGTCACGAATGTGGGCCTCAAATTAAGAATTTATAAATGAATTAATGAATAAATGCTGGAAACCCTTTTACAATCAAAAGTATGAAAATGTAATATAGGGGCCACAGGTCGTATTTTTCTCGGGGCTAGTTGACGTTGTGTGATTCACACTTGTATTTAAGTGTCGTTTGTGTTTGTGGGTTTCGAGTAAAATCTAGAATTTGGGTTCAATTCAGGATATGGTTTGCAATGAAAATAGAGGACTTAGCTAATAAGCCACTCAAAATGATGGTAATCAACCACTTAATCAATGGAAAAATCTAAGTAACCAATTTTGGGAAACAATTCTGGTTTTAAAGCAAAATCCAACAAACAACTAACATGAAGCAATTGGAATTGAACAAATGAATGAGAAATATAACTCCGATTCAGAAATCAAACGTGCAGGTATAACTCCAAGTAATGGACTGAATTTGCAATTTAAACTCCACTTAGATGCAAATCAAGCAAGCAATTAATTTCAAATGCAATGGAGTGTGAACTTAAGTTGCAGGATACAAGTTCAACAACTACAACTAGAAATCGCAGAAATAACTTGATGTGCAGAATTGAACTTGTTTTGCAGAATTTAAGCGGCAGAATTGGCAGTGATTGCAAGCTGAAATTGTTGCAAAGGAGAATTTCAGTTCATAAATTGATAGGATGCGATAGAAGCTAATTCAAGCACAGAAGCACACTACAAAGAGTGTTTAATCCCACTACAAATCAGTGCAGAGGTTTAGCTTGATACACTTGCAGAAATTGAAGTTAAATTGCTGTGCCATGGAGAAGATTGATGTGTCGAAACTAGTACTGAATGCTTAAACTGAAACCATGATAATTCATGTTAATAAGCCAACTTAGCTTGGAAAAGGATAGTACCAGTGAAGTAAAATCCAAGTATGATCAGTCAAGAAAACTCAATTCAGAAACAGTGGTGCAGAAACAAGATCTGAATGCAGAAAAGTAATGCAGAAACAAGGATTTGAATGCAGAAATTCAGCATGCAAACTAATGCAAAACAAACCACAAACTTGAACTAGTTCACAGAACTGATGTTCGGCTAAGCTGCAAAATTCGAGATAAGCTGAAAGAAATCAGAAATCAAGTTGACGCAAATGCAGCAATGATCTAAACAGATGTAGAAATGGCAGTTTAGACTACACTTGGATGCAAAGACAAACAAACACTGATTTGAATGCAATGGAAGTCCATTTCCTAAGCTTCACTGATACAAACTTCTGAACTACAACTGAGAGTGGCAGGAAAATGAATTAACTTGCAGGCATGGGCTTGATACGCAAGTAGGAATTCTAACACGCAAGCTGTGCAGGAAATGCAGAGAAGAAGCAGAATTCAGAAATTGAAACTATTGCAGAAATGCAACAGCTGAATGCAGGAACTAAAAGATTAAGTTGAATATGATGCAATGGTTTACCAAACAAATCCCTTTTGATGTGCTGAAATCGAAACTGAAGTAACACAATTGAAGAGTGCAGAAATAAAATAGAATTGCAGAAATACAGTTGGCACGCAAGCATAAATCTGAAATTAACTGAAATCAAACACAACTATCCACTAGAAAAGCTTCCTAATTACTTAACTGATTGGATTAAACCCTAATTACAGCAGAAACTATGCATTAAACCAAGTTAACGAATCTGAAACCAAGACAGAAACAAAACTAAACAGAATTGAAAATTACAGCTAATAAACGAAATTAACTAAAGTAATCTACTCCTCAATGCTTCCCTAGCTCAAATGCTTCTTGGTCGTCAAGCAAGAGTGAGCCTCGAACCCGCAAGCTCAGCAAATCATCAAGAAATTGCCTCTGCGATTCAATTCCAACTCAGCTTGCTCAAAACTGAATTTCCCATTCGGCATCCTTCAATTCAGCTGTGTCCGCGATTGGTGATGAGTTGGGGATGATCCAAGCAATCTAGGGAACCCCTCCAGAAGCTCGGGTGGATGGAAATGGAGCACAACCGATCCAAAGGCAGCAATTGAACAAAACTGCGGAAACCTCTCAACAGCTCTGTTTTTGGGCAAATCTGAGCTAGAACCTCACCGATGAAACCTTCCAAATGACCTAACACATGATCTAGGGAAGGAATTGAGGGGTCGCGCCCCTTGGATGAAGAAAACTACTGAAAACTGATGAACAAAATGAAGGAGACGAAGCTGCGGCGAGGAAACGCGACAGGGAAGAGCTGCGGTGATTTTTTGATTAAATAGTTATCAACGGACGGCCCAGATTGATCGGAGGAGATCCAACGGTAGATCTTGGTCTGATTTGAGCCAAACTTTTATGATGATGATCTGGGGTCAGGATCTACCTTGTGGTAGCTCGGATCCTCCAGATATGCAACGGATGGTCCAGATCAACTCTATCTGTGAATGGATGCTCTAGAGCCCTCCTTGCTTGATCCAACGGTTGATTGAGCTCTGATTGGGATGAAACCTTCAGATCTTGATCATAGAGCTTGATCAAACCTAACCCTAGCTCGGATTGCTTCAGATCGTCCCGGATGGCTCAGATCTAGCCGCTCTTGAATCGGACGCCCCGGATTAATCGTAGGCTTGATAATTCGATCCGGTTCACATCCGACTCAAGTTTGACCCAATATGCCCTAGGTCCAGGATCCTTTCATGCCTACAAAAATATATCAGAAAATTAGTGGCCAATTAATCCAAAAAATTGTGTAATTTTGCAATTAAGTCCAAAATGAGATAAAGTTCCAAAACCTAGGGTAAAATCATAATTAAGCAATAAAAACATAGGTCAAACATGGATTTAAGCAATTAAAATAATCAATAAAATGGTGCTTATCAGTCATCCATGGTGGATGCCTACAAGGTTTCTAAGGATTTGTCAATTGTCAAATTGGATGATTTATTTTGTGAAATGGAGCTCCATGAAATTGCTAACAAAGGTCCCAAGGAGAAGGGGATTGCACTTGTGGCAGGGGAAAAGACCAAGAAGAAGAAGGAGAAGAAGAAGGAGAAGGAGGCTTCTTCATCTTCATCCGAATCTGAATCCAAGGAGGATGGTAGCGAGTCATCTTCATCCGAGATGGCTAATTTCGTAAGGAGGATGATGAGGAAGAGTCAGCGCTACAAAGGCAAAGGTAACCCTAGTGAAGTTAAAATTGATAAGACTAATGTTACTTGCTTTGAGTGTAGCAAGAAAGGACATTACAAGAGTGAATGTCCAAAGTTAAAGAAGAAGGAGGAGAAGTCAAAGAAGAAGAAGAAGGCTTTGAAGGCCACATGGGATGAATCTTCTTCTAGTTCATCCGAAGAAGAGAAGGAGGAGAAGAGTACACGCTATGTAGCACTCATGGCTATTGAAGATAAGGAGAGCAGTGATGAATTCATGGACTCCTCAAACGCGGCTTCATCATCTTCGGATGATGAAGAGGTAATTTCTCCCGAATTAGACAAATGTTATAGAACTATTGCATTTTTAACCGAATTGTTAATGAAGTCAAAAGAAAAGGTTAAATCATTAGAAGTAGAAGTAGAAAAATTAAAATCCTCTAAGGATGAGGATCTTGATGATTTGCATGTAGAAGTCTTAGAAGATGAAAACAAAGTCTTGAAGAGTGAGGTTGAGAGACTCAAGAGTGTTCTTGAGAAATTCTCAACGAGCTCTAAGACTTTCGATATGATCTTAAACACACAAAGGGCGGTTTGCAACAAGGCCGGGTTGGTTACCGACCTAAAGAACCGACTTTTGTTTCCTTGATGTCTAGGACTGATGTTAGACCACTTAAGACTTCTAGGGTTCAAAAGAAAGTGGTCAAGGCATGGGTGCCTAAGTCTTGCCTTGTAGGTGTTTTAGGTCCCAAGATTTGGGTACCTAAATCTGTTGGTGCAGAAAGCACCATATCGAACCTTGTTTTGATATTGGCAAAGGATTCAAAGTTAAGTGTTATTTGTGATCTAACGATGTTCACTGAGTGTGCAGGAAAAGTCCTAGCGAAGAGCTGCTAGGCACCTGGCGAAGGGCTGCCAGTAAACAAAGTCCTAGCGAAGGGCTGCTAGGCACCTGGCGAAGGGTTGCCAGGAAACAAAGTCCTAGCGAAGGGCTGCTAGGCACCTAGCGAAGGGCTGCTAGGATCCAAAGACCTAGCGAAGGACTGCTAGGCGTCAAGCGAAGGACAGCTTGGGACTAAAGCCCTAGCGAAGGACTGCTAGGCACCGGGCGAAGGACAGCTCGGCATCCAAGCCCTGGCAAAGGACCGCCAGGCAAAAGTCCAACCAAAGGAGCGGTTGGCATCAAGTACATTCTCCCGAGAGGAGTAGGTGAGGACGCGTTCCCCGTCGAGGGAACAGTAGGCGTTGGTTCGACCTAGGGCTCCATTTTGGAGACCAAAGTCAGAACCAAGACAGCTAAGGCTGTATAAATCTAATAATTTATTATGTTATTGTGTTTTGGACTAACCCTGGATGCAGGACCGAAGGAACGTGAGTCTGCAGCTCAGAGTGCCTCAAAGGAGTGAGGCAACTGCTGACCAGGGCGCTCAGAGTGTCCCGGGCGCCCCCAAGGTGAACACCAAACACAACAAATGCAAAGTGGCTTTGACAGCTCATATTCGGGGCGCCCCCGCTGCTCCCGGACGCCCCCAGCGTCCCGGACGCCCCCATGCGCATACCTCGAACCAAAAGCCTGCGAAGCCAGAAGATGAGATTTGACCCGGTCAACTCGGGCGCCCCGAGCGCTCCGGGCGCCCCGATCAAAGCGGATCCCGAGGATAAGGGGATCAAACGGCGACCGAGCTCCAACCGGATCAAACGCCACGTGGGGGGCGCCCCCGACATCCCGGGCGCCCCCAGGCCCTATATAAGGGACCCTCGACCAAGGCTTCAAGGCATCACTTCCATTCAACGCCTCAAAGCTCTTCTTCTCTCGCGACTTGCTCCGGAAACCTTCCAACACGAGCCGACGACGTCCTGCTGCTCCGAGAAATTCGATCTACTCCGGACGTCGGTAAAAGAGCTAGTTTAACGTTTACTGTACTTCATTCTAATCCTGTAATCTTTTGTAAACGATTTTTGCGCCTGATATAGAATTGCCCAAAGTAAACGGTCAACGACCGTGGGCCTTGGAGTAGGAGTCGACACAGGCTCCGAACCAAGTAAATCGACTGTGTCTTTTGTGCTGTGTTTTGTTTTATTTTATTTCCGCTTTGTACGTGCTCTTTTCAAATCCGAACGATTTCCGATATTCACCCCCCCCCCTCTATCGGCTTTCACGATCCAACAAGTGGTATCAGAGCGGGGTAGTTCAAACTTGGTGCAACCACCAGTTTGAAAGTTTTTCGGATTTACGAATTTTTTTAATCAACACCACTACATCTTTTCCGCCTTTTTCAATTTTGAATTTTCATATTTTCACTATAAGTCTAATTTGATAAAATGAACAATTTTTGAAAATTTGTCATAAAATTTTTTTATTATTATTTTAATATTTTTCTCGAAATTTGTGCTACTTTAATTCGAGCAAAATTTTTTTTAAACGTTAAATTCTTACTTTTTCATTATTAATCAGAATTGACAAAATCAATATTTTTCAAAAAATTGTCATAACTTATTTTTATTATTTTATTATTATTTTGCCTCGAAATTCGTGCATTTTTTTGGCTATTTCTTCCTTCTCCCGCACTACTAATCCAAGACCAAGTCTTGGTACACTTTTGTTGTTTCTTTTTGTGTGCAAGAGGTTATTTTAAATGGCCAACCAAGAGTGGAACAGTGCTCGTCCACCGCTATTCTCCGGCGAGAACTTCAGCTTTTGGAGAAGACAAATGGAGTCCCTTCTGAAGGCCCACATGGACTTATGGCGGATCATCCAAACGGGATTCTCTCTTCCCGTAGAAGATGAGTTATCCATCGAATGGGATAAACTGGATGAACAATCCCTCAACCAAATCAAGACCGATGCAAGGGCGACAGCAATTCTACAATGTGGCCTAACCAAGGAGCAACTCAAACTAGTAGGTCCATTCAGATGTGCCAGAGAAATTTGGGAGAAACTAACCAATCTACACGAAGAGAGCTCCGAAATTGAGATATTAGAAGAGTTAGCACCTGATTGCGAACTCGAGCCAGAGTCAAAAGACGAATTGACTAAGACAAAAATGGTAACCAATTTCGAATCCATTTTTGAATTACAATTAAATAATCAAATAGATACTGTAATGGCCGAGGAAGGTGTAATTTCTGTTGCAGGGAAAACTCCAAAAGAACTGCAAAAGAAGACTCAACCAATACCTGAGTCAAACTCAGACTCAGAATCTAACGACGAAGAAAGAGATCATCGGAAGCTGATTCAAATGGCTCGCAACCACTACAAAGTGCCGAAAGAACAATCAAACACAAGAAAGATGGCCAAAATCAAGGGGGAGCCCTCCAAAAAGAAATCTGAAGGTAAATCTACAGTATTTAAAAATCCATTATTTACCATGAATAATATGATAGAATCTTATAAATTAGTTAAGGCTAATTTGTTAGAAAATTTAACTCATAATATTGCTATTTTTGATAATCTAGAATATTATTACGATTATGATATAACATAGATCATTTTTTTTGTACTTTAATTGTAAGTTTCTTTTTATTTTATTTTTATGTTTTTTTTTGCTTAAAATTAGGATTGATTAGTTTAAGGACAAAACAGTTTAACTGAAACTTGAAAACATAGTATTGGGTGGAGGTGAGATGATAGTACGTTAGGGAAACCAATTCTAATAAGGTCAAGTCTACTTGGTCTCTTTAGACTGGTGAAACTAGCCGAAGCTACCGATCCAAAATCCAAACTAGTTAGACCAGAATTTTTCAAAGATTAAGTTTGAAAATGAAATTTCATTAAACGGCTTTGTCAAGGAAAGGGTGGATGATCCCATAAGGCTACGGCCAAAGAAGGCCTAGTGCCTCGCCAAGACCTGGAAGCCAATTTTTGAAATTCAAATTCAAGTTACTTTTTGTCAAATTTGAATCTAACACAAATGTTCAGTTAATCTTAGATTCAAATATTTCTTTTCAAATTAAATTTAAATTAATTGTTTTCAAAATTAATCTAACTTTTCAAAATTAACCATGTTTTCAAAATTAAAATATTTGTCTCACAAAACCCATAAGGTTAACATGCTTGATCACGTAGAACTGGGTGAGACATCTAGGACCTAATAATGTAGATCAATACTCTTTCAAAATTGACTCAAAATCAACTCAATTGTTTTCAGAAATTAATTCTAAATTAACTCTATATGTTTTCCACTCAACATTTTTCAAAAAGTGAAGCTCATGTGTTTTCAAAATTAACTCATCAAACTAAGTCTTGATTGAATTAATACTAAGACCTAGGACTTGATTGAGTCAATTATTGATTAGTAAAGCCAAGCTAACATTGTCAACCCTAGTCAACACTGGTCAACACTGAAACCCCTTAAGGAACTTAGATAAAAGTCAAACTGTGTCAGATACATGGGGAGTTTCTTTTAACACTATTCTTTTAATTAGATTTTTTTTAAACCTTATGCTCTAAAACTCACTATCATCTCAAAATAAGGTTTCAAAAATTTTTTTCCATCGTATATTACTATCTTTTTGAAAAATTATCATCATTTCAAAATGATTTTCGAAAACTGTGCTATCATTCCAAGTCGTGTTTTCAAAAATTATCTTCTTAAAAATTATCATACTTCAAAGTTATTCTTTTGACTTTGGTAAACCCTAACGACACAAAGGAGATCTACTTAATGATCTACAAGGACTCCGAGGATGTGTCAAATTTAGGGGGAGTCTAAACCAAAAGAAATTATTTGTAACAAGTACTTTCATTGGCAATTATTTTTGAAATTATCAAATAATTCTTTTTGAACTGAACCCTAAGAACTCAGAGGAAGAATACTTGTGGTTAACAAGCTTCCAAGGACTGTATCAAGTTTAGGGGGAGGTTAAATTAAAAGAATTATTGAACAGTTCAAAATAATATGTCTTAATACACTAGTGTTTAAAATCCTTTTGAAATTACAAGTAATTTGCCTTTAAAAATACCATTACTCTATTTTTCAAAATGTGTTTGTGGCTTAGCAAATCATTCTTTTTTAAATACCTTTTGAAATAATATTTACTTGGGTTGAAAAATTTCCAGGACACTTAGGAAAATGTCCTTGTAGTTAACAAGGGTTCCTGTGATTGTGTCATACTGGAAAAGAAACCTAGTCAAGTAAAATTACTTATATTTCTCAAAGTCTAATACTTTTCTAAAAGTACTTATATGTTTCAAAAATGTGTAATCTTCAAAAGTACTTATATTTTCAAAAATACATAATATCATTCAAAAAGTACTTCTATTTTTCAAAGCATAAAGTTTTCAAAAGTACTTATCAAGGCAATAGTGTTCTATGTGCGTGAAGTTGCTAAAAGACTTGCCTACAAATACAAAATTTTTTTTGGTGGAGTTTTGTTGATACAATTTAAGCTTTTGCTATGAGTTATACTAAGTATTTTTATGTCTTCAAACTCATAGGCTCTGATACACAAACGTTTTCTTAAAACTTATTTTTTGATATATATAGCCAAGGGGGAGAGCAAGAAAGAGAGAAAAGAATTTTTTTCTTTTTCGAAAAGCAAAAATTTCTAAGTGTTCAAAATTTTTTTAACTACATGTTTTTTTCTTAAGTAAAATTCTTCTTCTTAGTAAACATAATTTGTCTGAGCAAAAACTAGTTGAAAATTTTGGCAAATGTTTCTAAGTAGAGTTTCTTTGGTAAAAAAAAACTTGTCTAGAAATTTCTTAAAATTTTTTTCAAAATGCACATAGTGGTTCCAAGCAAATTTTTCTAAGTGTACAATTTTTTAAAAACAATTTTTTCTCAATTCTCAAAGTTGAACTTTCTGGGGGAAATTTGGCTTCAAAATTTGGCCTAAGTAAAATTCCTTTTTGCAAAGCCTTGTAAGTAAAAGTTTTTTTTAAAACAAAATTTAGGTTTGCAAAATGAAAAATTGTCTAAGTGTAAAAAGTTTTTATGCAAATGCTTTTTAAAACACTGTGTCAAAAAAACTTAGAAGTTTTACACAAACTCAAAACTCCCTATTAGATACCTTGTTCACCCATGTTTGTTTTTGATATATGTCAAAGGGGGAGGAAAGGTCAAAGTTAAGTATTTTGCAAGTATTCAGGGTTTTAGGGGGGGTATGAGAAATAAAATTTTTTTTTGATATACTTCATTGTGTTTTTTCCTATACTTCATTTTTACATTATGTTCTTAACAGCTATAAAGTTTTTTACTTAACTTTGAATTGTGTTGCCAAAATCAAAAAGGGGGAGATTGTTGGTGCAGAAAGCACCATATCGAACCTTGTTTTGATATTGGCAAAGGATTCAAAGTTAAGTGTTATTTGTGATCTAACGATGTTCACTGAGTGTGCAGGAAAAGTCCTAGCGAAGGGCTGCTAGGCACCTGGCGAAGGGCTGCTAGGAAACAAAGTCCTAGCGAAGGGCTGCTAGGCACTTGGCGAAGGGCTGCCAGGAAACAAAGTCCTAGCGAAGGGCTGCTAGGCACCTAGCGAAGGGCTGCTAGGATCCAAAGACCTAGCGAAGGACTGCTAGGCGTCAAGCGAAGGACAGCTTGGGACTAAAGCCCTAGCGAAGGACTGCTAGGCACCGGGCGAAGGACAGCTCGGCATCCAAGCCCTGGCAAAGGACCGCCAGGCAAAAGTCCAACCAAAGGAGCGGTTGGCATCAGGTACATTCTCCCGAGAGGAGTAGGTGAGGACGCGTTCCCCGTCGAGGGAACAGTAGGAGTCGGTTCGACCTAGGGCTCCATTTTGGAGACCAAAGTCAGAACCAAGACAGCTAAGGCTGTATAAATCTAATAATTTATTATGTTATTGTGTTTTGGACTAACCCTGGATGCAGGACCGAAGGAACGTGAGTCTGCATCTCAGAGTGCCTCAAAGGAGTGAATCAACTGCTGACCAGGGCGCCCGGAGTGTCCCGGGCGCCCCCAAGGTGAACACCAAACACAACAAATGCAAAGTGGCTTCGACAGCTCATATTCGGGGCGCCCCCGTGCTCCCCGGCGCCCCCGCTGCTCCCGGGCGCCCCCAGTGTCCCGGGCGCCCCCATGCGCATACCTCGAACCAAAAGCCTGCGAAGCCAGAAGATGAGATTTGACCCGGTCAACTCGGGCGCCCCGAGCGTTCCGGGCGCCCCGGTCAAAGCGGATCCCGAGGATAAGGGGATCAAATGGCGACCGAGCTCCAACCGGATCAAACGCCACGTGGGGGGCGCCCCCGACATCCCGGGCGCCCCCAGGCCCTATATAAGGGACCCTCGACCAAGGCTTCAAGGCATCACTTCCATTCAACGCCTCAAAGCTCTTCTGCTCTCGCGACTTGCTCCAGAAACCTTCCAACACGAGCCGACGACGTCCTGCTGCTCCGAGAAATTCGATCTACTCCGGACGTCAGTAAAAGAGCTAGTTTAACGTTTACTGTACTTCATTCTAATCCTGTAATCTTTTGTAAATGATTTTTGCACCTGATATAGAATTGCCCAAAGTAAACGGTCAACGACCGTGGGCCTTGGAGTAGGAGTCGACACAGGCTCCGAACCAAGTAAATCGACTGTGTCTTTTGTGCTGTGTTTTGTTTTATTTTATTTCCGCTGCGTACGTGCTCTTTTCAAATCCGAACGATTTCCGATATTCACCTCCCCCCTCTATCGGCTTTCACGATCCAACAAAATCTTCTATTTTTCATATTGTGTAGGTCGTGATTGAGGGGGAGCATCTATCAACTTGGTTCGTTGATAGTGGGTGCTCCAAGCATATGACCAGTGATAGATCCTTATTCACTACCCTTCAAAGAAAAAGTAGAGGTAATGTTTCCTTTGGTAACAATGGTAGTCTTAAAGTTGTAGGGATAGGAGACATTCAAATATCCAAATGTCTTAGAATTAAAAATGTCCTTCTAGTCAAGGGGATGACATTTAATCTCCTAAGTGTCAGTCAATTGTGTGATGCGGGTTACACAATTAATTTTCATTCAAGTCAATGTCTAGTTAGATAAAATGACACACTTGACACGGTACTAGTAGGCACAAGAGTAGATAATATTTATCAAGTTTCTTTTAAAAGTGTTATTAATGCTTCTGTTAAGTGTTTCATGTCAAGAGAAGATGAGTCACCCTTTGGCACCAGAGATTGGCACACGTGAATATGAAGAACATCCGGAAGTTGGCCAACAAGGGACTAGTTCGTGGCTTACCAAGCATCAAGTACGAAAAGGAAAAGCTTTGTGATGCATGTCAAATGGGTAAGCAAACAAAATCTGCACACAAAGGTAAAAGCACTGTAAGTACTTCTACCGCTTTGGATTTACTACACATGGACTTATTTGATTGTAGTACGATTATATCTTTGAATGTTAGTAGATATTGTTTTGTGATCATTGATGATTTTACTAGATATACTTGGACCTATTTTCAAAAATATAAGGATCAAACCCTAGATGTTTTTATTTCATTTTGTAGAAGAATTGAAAATGAAAAATCAACAACAATTAAAACAATTAGGAGTGATCATGGAGGAGAATTTCAAAACCAACGATTTTTAGAATTTTGTCAAGAGAAAGGTTATAGACACGAGTTCTCCACTCCTAGAACACCACAGCAAAATGGTGTTGTAGAGAGGAAGAACCAAGTCTTACAAGAGGCTATACGAAGCATGCTCAATGAGTACTCCTTACCGAGTTACTTATGGGCTGAAGCTGTGAACACAGCTTGCTACATGCAAAATCGAGTCCTCATACATAGATTTCTAGGAAAGACTCCTCACGAACTTTGGTTTGGAAAACCACCTACAGTTAAACATCTAAGGGTGTTTGGTTGTAAGGTATTTATTCTAAACACCAAGGACCATCATGGAAAGTTCACAGCAAAAGCTGATGAAGGGATACTCGTCGGGTACTCCCTCGTCAGCAAAGCTTACCAAGTCTATAACAAGAAGTCCAGATTAATTGAAGAGTCTTCTGATGTTGTTTTTGAGGAGATCTCAAAAGCGATTGATCAATCAGAAGATGTAGATGGAGTTCGATTCGAACTTAGGAAACTAGGTTTGAATGAAAGTCCAAGTATTGTAGATGGTGCTGATGAATCTGATGACGGTGAGCCTAGACAACATAGACCAGCCGAATCCTGAGGCTGAGCCTGTGTCTAGTGACACCATCCAAGAAGCACCTCCAACACCAAGGCAAATTAGGTTAGCCTCTTTCATCCCCAAGACTAAATTGTTGGAGATATTCACCATGGGGTTAGGACTAGATCATTCTTTAGGAATGAGGCTAATGAAGTTGCCCTAATTTCATAAATTGAGCCTAGGAAAATTGACGAAGCATTGCATGATCCCGATTGGATCATTGCGATGCAAGACGAATTAGGTCAATTCAAGAGAAGCCAAGTTTGGGACTTAGTCCCTAGACCTAAGAAGACCACCATTATTGGAACCAAATGGGTCTTCAAAAATAAATTGAACCATAAGGGAGAAATCGTAAGAAACAAGGCACGCTTGGTAGCCAAGGGTTACAGTCAAGTTGAAGGCCTTGATTACGATGAGACCTATGCTCTCGTGGCACGATTAGAATCCATTCGATTGATGCTTGCATTTGCAGCACATAGATGTTTCAAACTCTATCAAATGGATGTCAAATAGGTCTTCCTAAATGGTTTTATAAGAGAAGAGGTCTATGTCGAACAACCTCCGGGGTTTGAGAATTCCGAATTTCCAAACCACGTGTTCAAGCTCAAGAAGGCGCTTTACGGCCTTAAACAAGCACCTCGGGCCTGGTATGAGCGGTTGTCGACATTTCTCATTGAAAAAGGCTTTGTGAGAGGACAAATAGACCCTACACTATTTCTACGAAGAGATGGTGCCAACATATTTGTTGCCCAAGTATATGTCGATGACATAATTTGTGGCTCCAACAACAAGGGCTATTTGAATGAATTTATTGGGCACATGGAGAGTGAATTTGAGATGAGTCTAGTAGGAGAATTGAATTTCTTCCTTGGACTCAAAATCAAACAAACTCGAGATGGAATCCATGTGCACCAATCAAAATACACTCAAGAGATGCTCCAAAAATTTAACATGAGTGATTCTAAAGAAGTAACCACTCCCATGGCGACAAACACGAGGTTAGACAATGATGAGAGTGGTAAGCCTGTTGACCTAACTCAATATCAGAGCATGATAGGTAGTCTTCTATACCTCACAGCTAGTCGACCTGATATTCTTTTTGCTGTGGGTATGTGCGCTAGGTACCAAGTCAGTGCCAAGGAATCTCACTTAATTGCCGTTAAACGAATTTTGAGATACCTTAAGGGCACGATTGGAGGTGGTCATTGGTACTCCCGTACCGAGTCATTTGACTTAATTGGCTACACCGATTCCGACTATGCTGGGTGCAAGTTGCATTGGAAGAGCACAAGTGGGGGTTGCCAATTCTTAGGATCATCATTAGTGAGTTGGTCAAGTCAGAAGCAACATTGTGTTGCTCTCTCCACGACCGAGGAGAATATATCGTCATGGGAGAGAGTGTATCACAATTGTTGTAGATGATATACACACTAGAGGACTATGGATTAACCTACAAGGGTGTACAAGTGTTGTGTGACGACATAAGCACAATAAACCTAACAAAGAATCCAGTCCACCATTCAAGGACCAAGCACATTGAAGTGCGTCACCACTTCATTAGGGATCATGTTGCTAGAGGAGATATTGTACTCTCACATGTAGAGTCAAAATTGAACCTCGTGGACATTTTCACTAAACCACTCCCCAAGAATGAATTTAGTTTCTTACGAAGGGAGTTGGGAATGTGTCGTGCTTCATAGGATTGAAAAGCATACAAAACCCTTCATGATTATTTCAAATTGTTGGGCAACAATTATTGGGCAACGTGGGGACATCTCACACAAACTATAAGTTTTAACAAAACGTTTTTGTATGCTAGAAATGGGGTGAGATGCTAGGATCAACCTAATTACTCAAAATGTTAATGCATCCCTTGAGAAATTAGGTTGACGAGATAATAATCATTAAGGTGACCAAGTGTGGGGAAAACCAATGCATAACACATGTGTATTTGGCTCCATGATCATACTTGGACATTCCAATCAAGGAAACTTGATTGGAGTTTTGTTTTTGATACAAACTTGATCTCATGTGTTTTGATTTTTCTAAGTGAAGTAGATTTCAAGTTGGTTGAAACATTTGTTTTGTCAAATCCATAAGGACTCTTGATTCTTGTTAAAGGACCAATTCTAGTCGAGAGAACACCTCCAATATCCATCTGATCGTATTAGAATTTGATAGGGAGGTTGAAACTAAAGTTTTTGAATCGTATCAAAAAATTTCTGATATCTGGATCGGTCCACAGACCGATCAGGAGTGGGATGATCGGTCCACAGACCAATCAGTGAGCTCACAGAACCCCGACTCATCTGTTCGAACCCTGATCGTTCCTCAGACCGATCAGGGACCTCCCTGATCGGTCACCGGACCGATCAGGGGATGGCCTGATCGGTCATACAGACCGATCACGAAATTTCACGACAATCCATTCAAGTCCTTCTGTCTTGGATTTGTTCGGTCCACTGAACGATCTGGCCACCTTTCTGATCGGTCCACCGACCGATGAGAAGGTTCTCAAAAATTCTCACAAACTCTCTGTTCGCTTCCTGATCGATCGGCAGACCGATCAGGGGCTTCCCTGATCGGTCACCCGACCGATCAGGACCCATCCAGATCGATCAGGAGGTTCCCTGATCGGTCTGGGCACTCCTTGATCTAACAGTGATCCGATCGATCGCATTAATTTTAGTTGGTGGATCGGTACACCAACCTATTAACTTCATCAATCATACTCCTTCAACCCTAGCCGACTCCTTTCATCCTCTTCCTGAATGAAAATTCTTCTCCCGTTCCTTGTGAGTTCCGTGAGTTCACGCTCGAGTCTCGTCTGCTCAGCTTGGGCTTCTGCGATCTGAGAGTTTGCGTGAGTCCTCTGAAACTTTCTCTATTTGAGCACGAGTCAACCCTCCTTTGTGAGTTCACGAGCCCTTGTCCCTGCGAATTGTTTTTCTCCTGCGCTGTGCTGGGAGTTCCTCTGTTGCTCCTGTGTTGTGAGTTCCTTCTCGCAGAGCGCCATTTGTGTGTGCTATCTCTGCGCAACTCAGCCGAGTGATTTCTCTCAACCAACTCAACCAACCGAATGGCACTAAAGTAAGCATTTTGAGCGATTTTTATTCTGTGTTTATCATTCTTGCAGTTATTATGACTTTTTGCTTCCTAATGATCTGCTAATCATCATGTTATTTCAACTTGTGGTGTGTCGTGGCCTTCTCTTATCAAATGGTTGTGTGCCGTGTCTTTCTTTTGGTCCATTCCATCTTGGGGTGCCGATTACCTTTCCTTGATCAAATCTTGTTTTCACATGTTCACTGATAATTTTCATTTGATCATTATGTGTTCACTTCATCAAACCAATTTGTTGTCGTGATCAAAATTTCCAACCCTTAGGAGATCTTCCAAGGGCAAAGAACCGGCTGAGGGGATCTCCAAGGGAAAAGACCCTTCATCTCTACACCTCGTAGGCCTCAACCTTCCTCTAGTTCTCGATTTCCTAATGCTGCCTTCAAACAAGCTTTTCAAACTAGAACTTTCAAACTTCTCCCGTGTAGATCGATAGATAGGCCCTTCTTAGATGAGAACTATCCCTCTATTAAAGAGGTTCTTGACTTCTACAACCTTGACTTTTTCCTATCTCTCGAGAGAACCATCAACCTTGACCTTGTATCAGAATTCTACAACAATCTTCAACCAGGAACCCAAGGGGGTTTAGAATTTACAACTAGAGTAGCCAAGACAAATCTTGACTTTACCTACAGTAATTTTTCTGAGTTTCTTGGCGTTCGACGATCGCCAAATGTCCATTCTTTCTACCCTGAGCTCCCAGATCCTTTGTTGCCTCCATTTGAGGGAGTCACCCCCAACTCCATCTATGAGCACTTTTTGGGACACCCTAGGCCGGATGGCCTCGATGAGTTAGGGCCTGATTTTCCTACTTTTGCTGCACTTCGTCTTTCTCCTATTGATTATATCCTCTTCAAAATTGTCACAAACTACATGCTGCCAATAACTTCGAAACCCCTTGCTGAGATTCGCCCCTACCATTGCTTGATGCTCTACGGGATGCATCGTCTCCTCGATTTTGATATCACGGCGTGCATTCTCAGTTCTATCATGACCTATAGTCCCAGCCGTCGCACCGTTTACATGCCTTATGGTCACGTTATTACCGACTGGCTTCAGTCAGTCGGTATTGATGTAACCAAGGGCAGGACCAGGCCCATGGTTTGGCAGGATTGTCGACTTGGCAAACGCGCGTTTGCCAAGTCTGGCATCATTGTTGGACCTCAGGGCCAGGGCCTTTGATGGAAGAATGGGCGAGGTCTAGGAGAGCTACCTCAGGTCGCACATATACAGGTACCAACCGCACCGGCTGGACATCATGAGGAGGCCGCGGCCGCCGACTATGAGTAGTATGAGCCGGATCCTGACCTCCGGTGGCAGGTCATAGAGCTAGAGCAGACGATGCAGCACGAGTTTCATGTATCCAAGCTCTGGCGACAGAAGGTCCGCTCTGAGTTTCGGTCTTTCGATCGCAGACTACTCACGATAGAGTTCGACGTCTCTGGGCTCCGTTCCGAGCACCAGGCATGGGTTGCAGAGTGGCGCGTTTGGGCAGCTGGTCATCCGTACCAGCCTACACTTCCTGGATTTGCGCCCACCAGCAGCACTTGTAACGCCCGCCCGTATATCTACTCTCGGGGCGGGGTTACGTAATAATTAATCATACTTATTTTTTTTTCTATCTTCTAGCATGACATTAAAACAACAACGCAAGGGCTAAGGACTGAGCATGCTTGTTTAACTATCAAAGTCATTCTATAACATGATAACATCACTAGTAATGTAACTCATAACATAATCAAGTATAAGAGACCTCCAAGGTAAACACTATCATGCCATGTCAATCCTAATCACTAACACTTATTGTCAAGGGAATATAAACATAAACATAAATACGTAGATATAGAAGTCTTTCTTTCCCAAGCCACCACCCCACACATCTTCAGCCTTCCTGCCTCTTCCTTTAGTTCATGTGTTCCTTACCTTTATCTGCAGCATAAGACAACACATAACTAGTAAGCATAAAAGCTTAGTAAGGATCCGGTCCTACTCGCAAAATCCATACGAAAGCATACAACGTGTGTACATAACAAGACATAAGCATGAGTTCATCATAGCATATTAAACATCAAGTTTCTAAGCATGCAGCATATAGAATTTTAAGCATACCTATCACATGCAATAAATATTTTTCAAAACAGTTCCATAATGGTATTACTTAAAAATACATCCATATCATATTGGGCCCTGTTGTGTACCAACTATCGCGCGGAACTATTGCGTGTTCCCTAATGAATCGGGGTAGCGAGCCACCAATTAATTAGAGCAGGACCCTTCCATCCTACCGGAGCCATGACCTTACGTTAACATGCACCCCGGATTTGTTTAACGACCCCCTTACGAGTCGGGTACACAACTTCAAAAGTAAAATACTTATCATGCTTTTACATATATGCTAAGGAGTACTCCAAATCACTTCTTACAGGACACACCACTCTTCAAGGGTGCTCATGATCCCGGAGGGACACACCACACAACATAAGGGGTGCTCTTGATCCCATACTTAGTAGAGTATCCGTTCAAGCATTTTAACATATCACATGCAATTTCATAAGTGTGCCCCATGGGCTATAAGACATGCTCATACATACATCATAATTCAACCACTTAACATACTTTAGATCTGACAAGATTTGGTCACATAGGTCATACTCATATCATAGGAAGTGGTAGCATGCTAGCAATTAAGATTTCAATCAGACATCTCATTTAAACACCTCATGCATAAACATATCATAGCATGCTAACAATTAAGGTTTCAATATCAACCATTCCATTTAACACCACATGCATATACATATAATCATCCCCAACCATAAACATATATCATAGGGTAGTTTGACCTTGACAAACCCTAGTCCTAGTGGGTTGGCCGAAACATCAAGAGTAGGGAAAGATTAGGACTTTTGCATTGATCATTCACACAAACAATGATACAAACACCTTGTATACAATATCATACCATACACTAAGCATGAACATTTTCTAGGATAATTCAACTCTCCTTAACCCTAATTCATTGCTTTGGCCGAAACTCTTACAAACCCTAAACCTTAGTTGTTGTCATCACAAAATGAAGGGTCACCACATATGTGGATACCCTAAGTCCTAAGGGTTCTTTTCATGTATCAAAAAGTAGCCAAACACTTCCCTTTGGAAGTGGTCGAACCCTATACAAGGACAACCCTAGATTTTTATTGATTACCTTTGAAGGATATAACACACACATATACCCTAAGTTCCAAGGGGTCTACACATGTAACAAGAAGAAATCAAGGCCTCCTCTTTGAGGTTGGCCAAAAGTCACACAAGGATATAACCCTAGGTTTTTTTTTTGTTCACAACATTTTGATTAAACCCCATATACATATACCCTAAGTTCCAAGGATCTACTAGTGTAATAAAAAAGGAACCAAAGCCTTCCCCTAAGGGGGTGGCCGAAACATGCCAAGGGGAAAAAGTCCCCATTTTTTTTGAAACAATCAAGGAAACAACACATACGATAACCATTACACTGCAGGCGAGGGGATACTTACATCCTTTCGCTTGAATTTCTTCTCCTCTTAAAATCTTAGGGTACCCTTAAAGAAGAAGAAGATGAGAGTTTCCCTTGTTAGTCTTCTCTAGCCACCTTGGCCCTAGTAGAGGGCAAGAACCTTCAATGGATTCCTTTCTCCTTCCAATGCCCTAGGGTTAAAACCCTAGGGTTCACTTTTTTTCGAAAATGAAAAGAGAAGAAGAAGAAGTGGATTTCGGTGATGAGAGGGAGGAAGAAGAAGAAGAAGAAGTTATTCCAACTTCCCTTATTTATACTTTTCTCATGAAGAGACATGTCTCTTCACATCCCTAGCTTTTAACAAGCATGTTTCTTATTCCCTCTACAAGAAACATTGCTTGGTTCATTGGTTATGACATGGTGAGTGCAACGAGGAGGTTCAAGGTTCAATCCTTGCTTCCTCCTTTTTATCACATTTTGCACTAATCCATATCAAAGCCCATTAAGCCAAGCCCATCATGAAATTTCATAATATTAATAATATTTCATGAATTTCATAATATTTCATGTTCATGAATTCATAATATTTTCTAATATCCATGATAATATTTCATGAATTTCATAATATTTCATATTCATGAATTCATAATATTTTCTAATATCCATGATAATATTTCATGAATTTCATAATATTTCATATTCATGAATTCATAATATTTTCTAATATCCATGATAATATTTCATGAATTTCATAATATTTCATATTCATGAATTCATAATATTTTCTAATATCCATGATAATATTTCATGAATTTCATAATATTTCATATTCATGAATTCATAATATTTCCTGATATCCATAATACTATTTCATGAATTTCATGATATTTCATAGCATTCTATATGGGAAAATTTTGGGGCGTTACAATCCTCCATACCTTATAAAAAGTTCGTCCCGAACTTTAAAATAATTCCGGATACTTTAATCGTATTGCCTCATCTCGTTCCCATGTGGCTTCTTCGAATTGTTCATTCCGCCACAGAACCTTTACTAAGGGTACTTCCTTGTTCCTTAGCTTTTTGACTTCCCGATCTAAGATCTGTATAGGTCGGCGTTCGGAACTTAAGCTCTCTTGATCTTGTACTGGCTGGGGCTCTATCATCTGATTCACATCAGAGGTACATTTCCTGAGCATTGATACGTGGAAGACATTGTGGATAGCCGACATTTCTGGCGGTAACCCCAGTTCGTAGGCCACTTTGCCTACCCATGTCAGAATTTGATACTGTCCCACATATCTCGGACTTAGCTTCCCTTTCTTTCCGAATCTCATCACCCCTTTCATAGGGGCCACTTTCAGGAATACTGAATCCCCAACCTCAAACTCTAATGGTCTGCGTCGCTTGTCAGCGTAGCTTTTCTGCCGACTCTGAGCAGTCTCTATTCTCTGGCGAATATTCTTTATAGCCTGAGTGATTTCATCTATAATATCAGTCTGAAGTCCCATCTCCTTCTTTTCACCACTCTCCAACCAGCATACAGGAGATCTGCATTTCCTTCCGTACAGTGCTTCGTACGGTGCCATCCCGATAGTAGCCTGATAACTGTTGTTATAAGCAAACTCTGCCAGGCTCAGGTATCGACACCAGCTTCCCTTGAAATCCAAGGCACAAGCTCGCAACATGTCTTCTAATATCTGGTTTACTCTTTCAGTCTGCCCGTCAGTCTAGGGGTGAAAGGCAGTACTAAATTTTAGCTTCGTGCCAAGAGCCTTCTGCACGTGTCCCCAAAAATCCGCAGTAAACTGACCATCTCGATCCGAGATGATGGTCTTGGGAACCCCATGTAGTCGGATAATTTCCTTGACGTACAGTTGAGCCAACTGCTCCACCGAGTAGGTCATTCTGATGGCCAGAAAATGGGCGGACTTGGTGAGTCTGTCCACTATAACCCATATGCCATCATATCCATTCGTCGTTCTAGGTAGCCCAGAGATGAAATCCATGGAGATGTCTTCCCATTTCCACTCGGGGATAGACAGGGGTTGCAAAACTCCTCCAGGCCTCTGGTGTTCTGCTTTTACCCTCTGGCAGGTCAAACACATACTGACATAGTGGGCTACATCCTGCTTCATACCAGACCACCAAAATTTTCTCTTCAGATCCTGATACATCTTGGTAGACCCAGGATGCATCGCATAAGGTGTTCCGTGAGCCTCCTCTAGGACTCTTGTCCGTAAGTCGGAGTCGTCGGGAATACATAATTGATCCCGGAGATATAAGACTCCGCTGTCTGAAATCTGAAATCCATCGTCCTTGCCTTCGAGAACCTCTTGCTTGATTCTCTGAAGATTCGGATCATGACTCTGCTTTTCCAGAATATCGTCGAATAATGTCGGCGCAATCATCAGGGTGGACAACTGTCCTGATATGATTTCAATCCCGTAATTCATAATTTCTTCCCCTAAGGGTTGTGACAAAGCTGATAAAGACATCAAAGCAGCACATGATTTTCTACTAAGAGCAACGGCTACCTTGTTGGCTTTTCCCGGATGGTACAGGATCTCACAATCATAATCCTTGACCAATTCGAGCCATCTGCACTGTCTCATATTCAGATCTTTCTGGGTGAAGAAATACCGCAGACTCTGGTGATCTGTATAAACTTTACACTGAGTTCCATATAGATAGTGTCTCCATATTTTCAGTGCAAAGACCATCGCTGCTAATTCTAAGTCATTGGTAGGGTAGTTTCTTTCATGTTCCTTCAGTTGCCTAGAGGCATAGGCAATTACCTTACCATTTTGCATAAGCACAGCTCCGAGTCCAAGTTTGGATGCATCGCTGTACATATCGAAACCCATATCGCTCTCGGGAAGAGTCAATATTGGAGCGCTAGTCAGCCTCCTTTTCAGTTCAGTAAAGCTCTTTTCACATTCCTCGGTCCATATATATTTCTTGTCTTTCTTCGTAAGAGCTGTCATAGGGCTGCAATTCGAGAGAAGTTCTCTACGAATTTTCTGTAATAGCCTGCTAGCCCGAGAAAACTTCGGATTTCACTGGCATTCTTGGGTCTAGTCCAGTTACTCACAGCTGCAATTTTAGTCGGGTCCACCATTACTCCTTCCTTGGAGATAACATGTCCCAAGAATGATACTTGATCATGATCATGGGTAACCAACTCATATTAGGTTTCCTGTAATATTCGTCCTTATGTGTCACATGACCAATATTGGATAAATGAGATTTTTATTTATTATACCAACCGAAATTTATTTTATTCATTCTTATAAGTCTACGTACAAACTAGTCCACTCAGTGAGCAAGATGGGATGCCGTGATGCCCAACATAAAGAATAACATAGCGACACCTACTATCTCCTCGCTCATCACCCTCTGGCCTGCCTCAGGATCCTCAACTGTTCCCATCGGGTCCTCTTCTTCAATCTCGAGAATTTCCTCGTCCGCTTCAAGGTCTTCCTAGAACATCTCCAGCAGCTCTGGATTCTCCTCGAAGAGTTCGGGGTCCTCCTCGAACGGCTCGGGGTCCTCCTCGAAGGGCTCGGGATCCTCCTCGACGGGCTCAGGATCCTCCTCGAAGGGCTCAGGGTCCTCCTCGAAGGGCTCAGGATCCTCCTCAACCGGCTCGGGATCCTCCTCAAACGGCTCAGGGTCCTCCTCGGACGGCTCAGGGTCCTCCTCGGACGGCTCGGAGTCCTCCTCGGAGTCTCCCAGATCTACTGGGAACTCATGGCGGAGGAGCTGCCTGCACAACTCCGTATAGGGAATACAGCATCTGTGCTGTCCCCAGATCTGATGCGCCACCTCTCTGGCCCAGTTGGGCAAAGAACGGAGTAAAGCTCCAATCCTATGATCATCCGTGGCTGGAAACCCTTCCCGCTCCAGTTTCCAGAAGAGCCGATCCAAGAATCCTATGGTGCCTTGAATTCCCCGAGTCGGCCAATACCCAACTGCCTCTATCTGCTCCAGCAACTCGCGGCATCTCTCAAGGTAGTCCTCATGCAACATCTGGAATTGAAAAAAAATGACATGGTTAGTACTAAACCATTCCTTTTTCAATTCGCAAATATATACAGAGGAAAACACACACCTAATCGGTGTAGTTTACCCTAGTGATTACTATATGTAACCACCCTCTTACCCCAAATTCTAGATTATTAATAAATGCATATGCGTTCACATATTTTACAATTTCTAGTCATTGACTATCATACAGGTGATAATTGACTACATAAGCATTAATTCTACCTTCACTTGTTATGCAAGTATCAATCATCTCTATACATGCCATTACTGTACATGCAATAAAATAAAGCGAGGTTAGGATCTCTTACTTGGAAGCGGCAGGATGAAGCTTGATGTGTGTGTGGTGGAGGGGAAACTTGCTCTGATACCAACCTGTAACGCCCGCCCTTATATCTACTCTCGGGGCGGGGTTACGTAATAATTAATCATACTTTTTTTTTCTATCTTCTAGCATGGCATTAAAACAACAACGCAAGGGCTAAGGACTGAGCATGCTTGTTTAACTATCAAAGTCATTCTATAACATGATAACATCACTAGTAATGTAACTCATAACATAATCAAGTATAAGAGACCTCCAAGGTAAACACTATCATGCCATGTCAATCCTAATCACTAACACTTATTGTCAAGGGAACATAAACATAAACATAAATACGTAGATATAGAAGTCTTTCTTTCCCGAGCCACCACCCCACACATCTTCAGCCTTCCTGCCTCTTCCTTTAGTTCATGTGTTCCTTACCTTTATCTGCAGCATAAGACAACACATAACTAGTAAGCATAAAAGCTTAGTAAGGATCCGGTCCTACTCGCAAAATCCATACGAAAGCATACAGCGTGTGTACATAACAAGACATAAGCATGAGTTCATCATAGCATACTAAACATCAAGTTTCTAAGCATGCATCATATAGAATTTTAAGCATACCTATCACATGCAATAAATGTTTTTCAAAACAGTTCCATAATGGTATTACTTAAAAAAACATCCATATCATATTGGGCCCTGTTGTGTACCAACTATCGCGTGGAACTATTGCGCGTTCCCTAATGAATTGGGGTAGCGAGCCACCAATTAATTAGAGCAGGACCCTTCCGTCCTACCGGAGCCATGACCTTATGTTAACATGCACCCCGGATTTGTTTAACGACCCTCTTACGAGTCGGGTACACAACTTCAAAAGTAAAATACTTATCATGCTTTTACATATATGCTAAGGAGTACTCCAAATCACTTCTTACAGGACACACCACTCTTCAAGGGTGCTCATGATCCCGGAGGGACACACCACACAACATAAGGGGTGCTCTTGATCCCATACTTAGTAAAGTATCCGTTCAAGCATTTTAACATATCACATGCAATTTCATAAGTGTGCCCCATGGGCTATAAGACATGCTCATACATACATCATAATTCAACCACTTAACATACTTTAGATCTGACAAGATTTGGTCACATAGGTCATACTCATATCATAGGAAGTGGTAGCATGCTAGCAATTAAGATTTCAATCAGACATCTCATTTAAACACCTCATGCATAAACATATCATAGCATGCTAACAATTAAGGTTTCAATATCAACCATTCCATTTAACACCACATGTATATACATTTAATCATCCCCAACCATAAACATATATCATAGGGTAGTTTGACCTTGACAAACCCTAGTCCTAGTGGGTTGGCCGAAACATCAAGAGTAGGGAATGATTAGGACTTTTGCATTGATCATTCACACAAACAATGATACAAACACCTTGTATACAATATCATACCATACACTAAGCATGAACATTTTCTAGGATAATTCAACTCTCCTTAACCCTAATTCATTGCTTTGGCCGAAACCCTTACAAACCCTAAACCTTAGTTGTTGTCATCACAAAATGAAGGGTCACCACATATGTGGATACCCTAAGTCCTAAGGGTTCTTTTCATGTATCAAAAAGTAGCCAAACACTTCCCTTTGGAAGTGGTCGAACCCTATACAAGGACAACCCTAGATTTTTATTCATTACCTTTGAAGGATACAACACACACATATACCCTAAGTTCCAAGGGGTCTACACATGTAAGAAGAAGAAATCAAGGCCTCCTCTTTGAGGTTGGCCGAAAGTCACACAAGGATATAACCCTAGGTTTTTTTTTTGTTCACAACATTTTGATTAAACCCCATATACATATACCCTAAGTTCCAAGGGTCTACTAGTGTAATAAAAAAGGAACCAAAGCCTTCCCCTAAGGGGGTGGCCGAAACATGCCAAGGGGAAAAAGTCCCCATTTTTTTGAAACAATCAAGGAAACAACACATACGATAACCATTACACTGCAGGCGAGGGGATACTTACATCCTTTCGCTTGAATTTCTTCTCCTCTTAAAATCTTAGGGTACCCTTAAAGAAGAAGAAGATGAGAGTTTCCCTTGTTAGTCTTCTCTAGCAACCTTGGCCCTAGTAGAGGGCAAGAACCTTCAATGGATTCCTTTCTCCTTCCAATTCCCTAGGGTTAAAACCCTAGGGTTCACTTTTTTTTCAAAAATGAAAAGAGAAGAAGAAGAAGTGGATTTCGGTGATGAGAGGGAGGAAGAAGAAGAAGAAGAGGAAGTTATTCCAACTTCCCTTATTTATACTTTTCTCATGAAGAGACATGTCTCTTCACTTCCCTAGCTTTTAACAAGCATGTTTCTTATTCCCTCTATAAGAAACATTGCTTGGTTCATTGGTTATGACATGGTGAGTGCAACTAGGAGGTTCAAGGTTCAATCCTTGCTTCCTCCTTTTTATCACATTTTGCACTAATCCATATCAAAGCCCATTAAGCCAAGCCCATCATGAAATTTCATAATATTAATAATATTTCATGAATTTCATAATATTTCATGTTCATGAATTCATAATATTTTCTAATATCCATGATAATATTTCATGAATTTCATAATATTTCATATTCATGAATTCATAATATTTTCTAATATCCATGATAATATTTCATGAATTTCATAATATTTCATATTCATGAATTCATAATATTTTCTAATATCCATGATAATATTTCATGAATTTCATAATATTTCATATTCATGAATTCATAATATTTCCTGATATCCATAATACTATTTCATGAATTTCATGATATTTCATAGCATTCTATATGGGAAAATTTTGGGGCGTTACAGCACTTCTCCTGGGAGCTTCTTACCAGACGGCGACATCTCTTACGATCCCATGCAGTCTGACGACCCACCAGCTGAGGGTTGATTGTGTGTTGTACTTTGATTTTGATTATGCTTCCATGATTTGCTATGTATGACTGTCTACTGGATGTTATGTATGACTGCTACTTTCTGCTTTTGATGTATACTCTGTCGTGATTTATCTTTACCATATGTTGTTCATATGCTTTCTTAACCATATCCTTTGTTGTTTTTGGGAGAGACCCCTAGGTTGAGGGGGAGGTATTTCAAACATAACAACCAGTCTACACCCTTTTCGGTGTTTGACAAAGGGGGATAATGTGGTTAGTTATGTTTAGGATAATTACGAGTTTAACTATTGTAGGGGGAGGATCCTGATTCTCTTACGATAGTGAGATTGGATTACTACAATTGATTTCAAATTGCTAAACTTAAAATCGGGTTATCAAACAACAAAAAGGGGGAGATTGTTGATGCAGTCTGACCCTGATTGTTGTTTTGGTGTTGACACCGATTTTAGTTTAGGTTGATAAGATGAGTCTGGTTTAAGTCCTGGTCGGGGACTGGGCATGACTCCCGGTGAGTGAAGCCGGGTCCCGGTGAGTGAAACCGGGTGATTGGAAACCCCGGTGAGTGAAGCCGGGTCCCGGTGAGTGAAGCCGTGTGATTGGAAACCCTGGTGAGTGAAGCCAGGTCCCGGTGAGTGAAGCCAGGTCCCAGTGAGTGAAGCCAGGTGATTGGAAACCCTGGTGAGTAGAGTCAAGTCCTAGCGAGTGAAGCTAGGTTGAATGAAGTCCCGGTGAGTGAAGCTGGGCACGGAGTCTTGGTCCGGGGGACCAGGATGAGTCAGAGAAGGCTAGGGAGGTCGTTCTCTTGACTTAGAGTTGAATTGAGAGTCGCTGGATCGGTCTGGTGACCGATCAGGGAGTTGGCACGAACTCCCTGTTTTGGATCGGTTTGGTGACCGATCCAGGGAAGTCTGATCATTCTGGTGAACGATCAGATAGAGAACAAAACTTACTGTTCGGCTCCTGATCGTTCTGGTGAACGATCAGGGAGAGAACAAAAATGCCTCTGTTGGGTCTTTGATCGTTCTGGTGAACGATCAGAGAAGAGACAGTAGGCTTGTGTGAGAAATCTTGATCGGTCCAGCCGACCGATCAAATATCGCGAGTTCTCACCCAGATCGATCAGGATGGATCCTGATCGGTCAGGGAGTGGCCTGATCGGTCACCAGACCGATCAGGGCACAACCTGATCGATCAGGTGACCGATCAGGGGCGTTGGTTGGAAAAGGCTGAAGGTTCTGCTTCAAGTGTTGGATCGGTCCGTTGACCGATCCACAATCTGTGATCGGTCTGATGACCGATCATAAGAAGTCCGTGATTTCTGGTTTCTCACCGTGGACCGATCAGGCTGGAGCCTGATCGGTCAGGGCTCACCCTAATCGGTCTAGTGACCGATCAGGGTCCTCTCTGATCGGTCTGGTGACCGATCAGTAACTGAAAACTTTAATTCAAATGTGCTGTCAGATTTCTGATTCGTTCTGATTCGCTCTGATTTCGTTTTGATAACTCTGATTTCCTCTTATTCATGTTTGATTTCATTTGCTAAACTTCTGTTAAGTGTGCAAGTGACAGGGATGATTTCAAATAGTGGAGGAGGGTCAACTGAGATCTTTCGGTGCCACAGTTTTGACGTTTTTCTCTTCTCAGGTTTCAACGGACGACTGCAACAGCTGAGATGCTGACTGGGGCTCGACTGAGGAGAGCTCAGGAAGTCCAAGAGAGCTCAGTGGTAGCTGGGGCTGTTGCAGATGAGCAGCTGGTGCGCAGAGGGGCGCCTGGTGACTGGCGATGTGAGCTGCAGAAGCCATATGCTTAAAAGTCTTGCAAAGTGGAGAAGGAGGGGATCTCATCTCTTCTTGCGACAACGCTCATTCACCCTACACCTTGAAGCACACTCTTTGGCGTTCTGTTGTTGCTGCGACTTGAGCACTTGGAAGGTTTGATAGCGTTGCAAGGCGATCAACAAGCAGACAAGGGAGAGTTGAGGCAAGACTCTTGCCGAGGTTGTGCTGGGTTGTGAGTATTGCTTTGTAGACGTTTCTCCTTCGCTTGTGCTCTGTAAGTTTGTTGTTTGTCTCTGTGCTTTCATTTTATATCTCTCTGTTGAGACTTGCTGTGGAGAGGTTTCTCCACCGAGAAGGAGGATTTGATATTCGAATTTTCTGGGGCTTGATCTGCCGACGATCAAGGGATCGCCCACCTTACGGGCACGCCAAGGAGTAGGGGCAAGTTATCCCTGAACCTTGTATATCCTCGTGTTAGGGTTTTGGTATTTCTTTGATTTCTGCATCTCTGTTTTCTGTTTATTTTGCTTCCGCTGTTGCTGCTAACACTTAAGTACAGAAATCTCAAAAAGAGCAAATCATTTGTGCCTGGCTACATTCACCCCCCTCTAGCCATCCAAGCACCAACACTAGGGTTTTGCTGCCGGCCAAGAGAGAAGAAGAGAGGAGGAGGGAAAACCAAGAGATTAAACCAAAGAGTTATAAAACCAAAGAAGTTATTATTTTGGGTCTAGGCTTCATGAGGTATTTATAGGCTACAATAGGGACCATGAGGAGAAGTTGGTTCTTAGCCACAAAAATTTTTAGCCACAAAAAAAATTTTTAGCTACAAAAATTTTTAGCCACAAAACCGGATCCGTTAATAATGATCTAATCCACTAAAGGATCATTATTGAATTACCTCACTAACCCCCATAATAAAATTTGAGCTCCAATATATTATTTGTACAAAATTCTCCCCGTGTTTAAGATATCACATGTCTGTTAATTAATTAATTAATCTGACAATTAATTAATTAACTTCTAACTCCATGAGTAGTACCAGTCAACCTATTATCATGCCGGACCAAGTCCACTTGCAGGGTTTACATGATAATCATTATGAGCTCCTCAAGGGGGCATCATCATCCTAAAATAGGACACGGTTTCCTCCTATAATCAACGGTACACCATGCAAATAATACTATTTCTCAATTTACCGAGCCTATCGATTTAATGAATAAATCTCGCCCATTGGTAAATCAAAGAAATAAATACTAAGTACATGTGCCCGTTATTATATCAGGATTAAGAGCATGTACAAAATAATATCTTAAGGTCTGATTTAATTATATAGTCAGTATAAATTGAATCACCTCAAAGTTGGTCGCTCAATACACTCAGAGTGTACTAGTGTAACTCTATGGTTAAGACAGACCATATCAAATTACACTACAACCATGCCAATGGTTTATCCAAGACCATCTAAGTTGTGAGCCTTTTCTTATACTCTACAAGGGACTGATAATATGATCTTCTGTGTGACATCACACACCATGTTATCTACAATGTAAAGTATTAGACAACATGCACACACATATATACAGATATAAAATGCAATCATGATCATGTGATTCTTATTCTAAAATATAGATGTTCATACAAAAAGGCTAGGCTCTTAGTATACATCCTAACAATCTCACACTTATACTAAAAAACTATGCTACCATCAAAGTGGCATACATCTAATTCTCATTCCCTCCACATGCCTATCAAAAGCTTTTGCTAGAAGGGCCTTAGTGAAAGGATCTGCCAGGTTATCCTCCGATGCAATCTTGGCGACAACAACTTCTCCTCGCTTTACGATCTCTCGTATCAGGTGGTACTTGCGCTCTATGTGTTTACTCGCCTTATGGGCTCGTGGTTCCTTCGAGTTTGCAACTGCACCACTGTTATCACAATAAATTGTGATAGCTCTAGGCAAACCAGGAATCACATCCAAGTCCATCAAGAAGTTCCTGAGCCATACAGCTTCTTTGGCCGCCTCAGAGGCTGCCACATACTCAGCTTCCATGGTGGAGTCCGCCATGCACTTCTGCTTGACACTCCTCCAAACTATGGCTCCACCTCCTAAAGTAAACACATAACATGAGGTAGACTTACTGTTATCCCTATCTGATTGGAAGTCAGAATCTATGTAACCCACAGGGAGTAGCTGATCTGCCTAGTAAACTAGCATATAATCTCTTGTCCTTCTCAGGTACTTTAATATATGTTTTACCGCAGTCCAATGTCCCTGTCCTGGATTACTCTGATATCTACTAACCATGCCCACGGTAAAGTAGATATCCGGCCTCGTACACAACATAGCATACATGAGGCTTTCATCTCCTCTATCTCCTTTGATGTTTTAGGACATATCTCTTTAGATAGAGGTACTCCATGCCTAAAAGGTAGAAAACCTTTCTTGGAGTTCTGTATGCTAAAATGAGCTAGGATAGTGTCAATGTATGAAGCTTGAGACAAGCACAACATTCTTTTCTTGCGATCCCTTATAACCTTGATCCCAAGGATGTGTCCAGCTTCTCCCATGTCCTTCATATCAAATTGTTTGGACAACCATACTCTTACGTCTGATAACACTTTGACATTGTTGCCAATGAGCAAAATGTCATCTACGTATAGTACAAGAAATACCACTACGTTTCCTTCACATCTCTTGTATACACAAGACTCATCCGGACTTTGAATGAATCCATATAACTGGATTACCTCATCAAAGCAGATGTTCCAAGATCTAGAAGCTTGCTTTAATCCATAAATGGACCGATTAAGCTTACACACAAGATGCTCTTTGCCCTTTGCAATGAATCCCTCTGGCTGCTGCATATAGATGTTTTCATCAAGACTTCCGTTAAGGAAAGTTGTCTTGACATCCATCTGCCAAACCTCATAGTCCATATGAGCAGCAATAGACAAGTAAATCCGGATAGACTTAAGCATGACTACTGGCTAAAAGGTCTCCTCATAATCGATACCCTCTTTCTGAGTATATCCTTTCGCAACAAGCCTTGCTTTGAAGGTCTCAACCTTCCTGTCTACTCCTCTCTTTCTTTTGTAGACCCACATGCATCCAATGGCTTTTATACCATTGGGTGGTTCTACCAACTCCCAAACCTGATTAGAATCCATAGATTCTATCTCAGACTTCATTGCCTTTTGCTAAGATACCGCATCTTTATCTTGGAGTGCCTCGTCATATGTCCAGGGATCAGGTTCATGCTCGCCAGGGACCAAGTCCATAGACTCTCCCATGAACATGAATTTCTCAGGCTGCCTAACAACCCTCCCACAATGACGAGGTGCCACCTGTGTATCTTCTTTGGCACGCGGTGTAGTGACTTGTGGTACGTCCTCTTGTACCGTTGGTAATGAAGTAGGGACTTCCCCTACCAATTCTTCTAGAACAATTTTACTCATGGGCTTGTAGTCCATCACATAATATTCCTCTAAAAATCTGGCATTCGTGCTAACGATCACCCTCTGATCTTTAGGACTAGAGAACAGACCACCTTTCGTTCTTTTAGGATAGCCTACGAACAAGCGCACTTCTGTACGAGATTCCAACTTATCAGCATCTCCCTTCAGCACATGTGCTGGACTACCCCAAATCCGAATATATCTCAGACTAGGCTTTCGCCCAGTCCACAATTCTGTGGGCGTAGAGGGTACTGATTTAGATGGTACCAAGTTCAGAATGTACGCTGCCGTTTTCAGAGCATATCCCCAGAACGAATCCGGCAACTTAGAGTAACTCATCATCGACTTAACCATTTCCATAAGAGTCTTATTCCTTCACTCTGCCACACCATTCTGCTGGGGTGTGCCAGGTGCGGACAATTGGGATTGAATCTCAGCCTCTGATAAGTAACTCCTAAACTCTCCTAAGAGGTACTCACCACCACGATCAGACTGTAGTGTCTTGATACTTTTACCTTGACATTTCTCCACATTAGCCTTGAATTCTTTGAACCTGTCAAAACATTCAGACTTGCGACGCATCAAGTAAATGTATCCATACCTTGAATAATCGTCTATAAAAGAGACGAAATATTCAAAGCCACCTCTAGCCTGGATAGACATAGGACCACACAAATCAGAATGAACCAACTCCAACACATCTTGGCTCTATACCCCTTGGCCTTAAAAGGCCTCTTGATCATTTTACCTTCCAAACAAGATTCACAGGTTGGGAAATCTTTTACCACTAATGTACTCAAAGGTCCATCAGCTATCAACCTTTGAATTCTACTTAGGTTAATATGACCAAGCCTTAGATGCCATAGATATGTCTGGTTCATTTTCGAAGGCTCATTTCTCTTATTTGAATTAGACGATGAGTTATTAATTTCCATTTGCATCGTTGGAGCTTTTGGTTCAAGAGTGTACAAATTGCCAACCAAAGTACCAGAACAGATAATCTCACTATTTCTTCTTACAATAACCTTGTCATTAAAAGAAATAGAATATCCATCCAAAAATAATTTAGAAATTGAAATTAAATTCTTTCTAAAAGTAGGTACATAAAGGCAATTTCTTAAAATCAAAATTTTATTCTTATCAAACGATAAATAAACATCTCCCACTGCAATAGCCGCCACCTCTGTAGCATTGCCCATGTAGACAGTAATCTCTCCCTCAGCTAGTCGTCTGGTTTCCTGGAACCCCTGCAAAGTATTGCAGACATGATCAGTGGCTCCCGTATCTACACACCAGGTACAGGTAGATAACACCGCTAAACATATTTCGACGACCAAAGAAAAAGATTTACCTTTGTTTTCCTTTTGGCGAGACAGTCCGTCTTCCAATGTCTGTCTGCTTGCATATGAAGCACTTGCCTTTCAGCTTTTTCACTCCAGCCTGAGGTCCCTGAGGTCCAGCCGCCTTCTTTGTTACACTTTGTTTCTTCTTCTTCTTGCCTTTCGGCTTAGAAGTAGAAACCCTTTGAGCAATAAAAGCTTGAGCACTCTGATGAAAAAGCCCTTATGCCGCCTGGAGTTCTGCCAGGAGTTCTACCAACAAATACAACCTCTTATTCATGTTGTAGTTTAGGCGAAATTGCTCAAAACTCCTAGGTAGAGACTGGAGAATGATATCGACCTAGGTTTCCCCATCGATCTCAGCTCCAAGGACTTCCATCTCATTAAAATGAGCCAACATCTAGAGAACATGATCCCTCACGGGTGTTCCCTCAATCATGGTGGTCGTGATCAAGTTTCTCATAGCCTCCTGCCTAGCAGCCCGATTCTGGTGTCCGAAGAGTTCCTTGAGATTGATCATCATGTCATAGGCAGTAAGAAAAGCCTGATGCTAATGTTGCAGTACATTTGACATAGAAGCCAAAATGTAACACCGCGTCATCTCATCTACCTTAACCCACTTCCTATAACTCTCTCTCTCCCCTTAACTAGAACTACCAGTAGGCTGAGGAGGGTATTCCTCAAAAAGTACAAATTTGTACTCCTCTGCAGTTAAGACAATATCCAGGTTGCGTTTCCAATCAACATAATTAGGGTCAGCCAGTAAGTTTGTTTTCTTTTAAAATCAAGCCCAGTGGGTTGAAAGTCATTTAGAAAATGTCCCTAAGAATCACAAAGATCAAAACATTAGATTTCAAAAATTTATTGATTCCTCAAATAATAAAAAAAATTTTAAAATCAACCAACACCTCAAAACACCGAGAATATTGCATGCCAAGATAGTGTGGACGTATACAAAATTCTACATTTGTGAGAGGAGATTTTACCTATTAATTTTATTATCTTGTCAACCTTACTTTTGACAAATAAAATTAATAGTTGGTTCCTCTTTGGCCCTACAAATAATAGCAGTGACTCCGATGGGGAGGATACTATTATTTGCATCTATGTGTTTACCATTACCTGGTACCAAGGCAATTACTTAGGATTATGTCTTTTCCGATGGGGAAGATCACACGCTCCTAAATAATTTCCTATAACCCCTTTTGACCTAGTGATCCGCAAAACAAACTCATCCGATATGGAGGAAGGCACTCAGAGCTAACGTGCAAGTTTGTTCGCATCACTAATCAAAATTGTAATGGAGACCACGGGAATTAAAAAAACCCTCTCCCACTTAGTTATTTACATTGAGGAATTTTTCCTAGCAATCGCAACATGCATATTAAAACAAAAACAATAAATATGGAAAAAATATTATTTCCAACTATCATGGCTTTTTGTCTTCCAATATGCCACCCGTTGCGTCGCCATCTCGTCTCTTCCTTCTAGATCCATGCGCAAGCCATCATAGGAGCTCTGAGCCAAGGTAAAAAATTATTTTTAATTTACATCCATTGATCATATACTCCACGAAGGGGTGTACAAAAATCTTAAACTAAAAATAATGAGTGGTTAAACAATGCCGTATTTAATTACAAAAATTAAATACTAATCTAGCCTCGTCAACCCCGAGGATTCAAAAAATATTACAAGCACACAATCACATCCAATCACATACACATATATGGCCATAATAGTGGATCTTATACCTGCAACAAAAAGTTAGCCTACGCACATCCTACTATTATCCGGCATAAAATATATGATTAAATTGAATGAAAGTAACCGAATCCAAACACACATAACCGGAAACTTGCGCTCTAATACCAATTGTTGGGTTTTAGGCCCTTGGATGGTACGCATGGAATCTATCCATTGCCGTGTCCCCGAATTAAAATTTCATTAATTGAAATTAATTTGGACACATATGAAACATTCAAGCGACCATTTCGTTGTCGTGCTAATGACTTGAGCGATCGCTTGAACAAACTTGTTGTTCAAGAAATTTGACTCTTCTAGTCGGTTAGCCGCGGAAAAGACAACGACGTAAGATCGCCGGTTTTTGTGTTTTACAATCGGGGTCCAAGTTAATTAATGAATAATTAACAACAACGAGGAACGATAAAGAACAAGAATTAATAAGATAAATTCATACCTCTTGATCTTCTATTGTATGACCTCCCTCTTCTTGGACGTTGTGTGGGCGACGATCTCCCAAGAATTGAAGCCTCCTAGACCGCACTTCTCTTTCTCTCTTGCTTGCGCTAATCCACAAAGGAAGAAGAAGCTTTCCTCCTTTCCTTTGTGCCACAGGCCACCACCTCTTCCTCTCCTTCTTGTTGTGCCGCCTACCACCACCTCCACGGATGAAGATCCTTGCCGGCCACCAAGGAGAATTCTCCTTCCCTTGCTAAAGTCGGCCACCAAAGGAAACAAAGGGAGAGGCGTCTCCCTTTGTGTACCGCCCAACCCTAAACCCTAGGGTTTTGCCGTCGGCCAAGAGGGAAGAAGAGAGGAGGGAAACCCAAAAGATTAAACCAAAGAGTTATAAAATCAAAGAAGTTATTATTTTGGGTCTAGGCTTCATGAGGTATTTATAGGCTACAATCGGGACCATGAGGAGGAGTTGGTTCTTGGCCACCTAACGGACTTTTTTAGCCACAAAAGTTTTTAACCACAAAAATTTTTTAGCGACAAAAAAATTTTTAGCGACAAAAAAATTTTTTAGCTACAAAAATTTTTAGCCACAAAATCGGATCCGTTAATAATGATCCAATCCACTAAAGGATCATTATTGGATTACCTCACCAACCCCCATAATAAAATATGGGCTCCAATATATTATTTGTACAAAATTCTCTCCGTGTTTAAGATATCACATGCCCGTTAATTAATTAATTAATCTGACAATTAATTAATTAACTTCTAACTCCATGAGTAGTACCACTCAATCTTATTATCATGCCGGACCAAGTCCACCTGCAGGGTTTACATGATAAATTTTATGAGCTCCTCAAGGGGACATCATCATCCTAAAATAGGACACAGTTTCATCCTATAATCAACGGTACACAATGCAAAAAAATACTATTTCCCAATTTACTGAGCCTATCGATTTAATGAATAAATCTCGCTCACTGGTAAATCAAATAAATAAATACTAAGTACATGTGCCCATTATTATATCAGGATTAAGAGCATGTACAAAATAATATCTTGAGGTCTGATTTAATTATATTGTCAGTATAAATTGAATCACCTCAAAGTTGGTCCGCTTAATACACTCAGAGTGTACTAGTTAACTCTATGGTCAAGACAGACCATATCAAATTTCACTATAACCATGCCAATGGTTTGTGCAAGACCATCTAGGTTGTGAGCCTCTTCTTATAGTCTACAAGGGACTGATAACAAGTGTTGGACCGGTGTCGTCGATAGTGGGGGGTGAATATCGACCGTAATAACTTTTGTGAAAACTCGTAAACTTTCGTTCTGATCACAGGGTTAGTAGCACAGCGGAAAACAAAAACGGAAAAATAAACGACAACACAGATTGTACACAAGATTTTTTACTTGATTCTCGACCCCCCAGGGTCAATACATCCAATGCCTAAGCACGGGAACACCCATCCACTAATGGTCTCCTTTCCGAACTTTCTAGAGGCGGAGAAACCCGTCTTACAGTGCAAGATTTACAATAAAAAATAGTACTGAAAATAAATGCGGAATGTAAATTCAAACCAAATTAAAAAGGTTGAAGACTCGGCCGATCTGAAACTCCAAAGTGTCGCGCACTTCCTCCCGGAGCTTCCTTGGTCGCAGAGCTTCATCATTAGCGCTTTTCCTCCGTTCGGAATGCTCAGAATTATCGTAGAAGTGTTGTGTTGAGCTGAGGGGTCGAAGCCCCTTTTATAGGCTTCATTGGGGTGCCTATGTTGAATGAGGTGCCTCAGTTGGCTTGGTCAAACTCCATCCTCTCGCCGAACTCGCAACTGCTGATAAAGCTTTCAACCAGGGCGCCCAAGACATACAGGGTGCCCTGCATCATTGAGGCGCCTCCTTTAATGAGGCGCATGGTTCCATTAGGGCGCCCTAGTTAATGGGGCCGCCCAGGAGCCCATTTTCCAGCCGTGTTGTGTGTTTGTTTGCATGCGTTATCTTCACTTTTAGGTACCTACAAGATACATAAATACAAAGCAAACACATATATATCCTTAGCCTTAAGGGTTTGGTTCTGACTTCGGGTTTCCACGAAACCCTAGGTTGAACCGACGCCTATGTTCCCACCCCCGGGAATGCACTTTTCACCTACTCCTCTCAGGAGATGGTTGCCACCCGGCCCATTCGGTTGGACTTTTACTTAGCCTTCGATACTCTCGGATCTCGAGACGTCCGAACCTCAACCCGTCTCTACTTCTGTCCTTAGTCATCGCTCAGCTAAGTTGCTCAATCCCTCGGACCAAGACTTCGTGCCCAAACACTAGGTCCAGGACTTCGGTGCCCAACCCTCGGCTAGGACTTAGTGCCCAATTCCTCGAACCAGGTCTTCGGTGCCCAACCCTCGGTCAGGACTTAGTGCCCAATTCCTCGAATCAGGTCTTCGTGCCCAACCCTCGGTCAGGTCTTAGGTGCCCAGCCCTCGGCCAGGACTTATTGCCCAATCCATGATCAGGACTTAGTGCCCAATTCCACGAACCAGGACTTAATGCCTAGGTTAACTAGGACTTTGGATCACTTTGGTACTCTTTTCTTGACTCACCCTTCCCTTGTTCAATATATCACTGACTTAAGCATATTGTCAAACATTGAAACACTTAGAGGAGGACATCACTGATGCAACTTGCACCAACAATCTCCCCCTTTTTGATGTTTGACAATATCTTATGTTAGATTAGATTAAAGGGCTAAGTTATAAACCTTGAAAAAAATGATCTAAGTTTTGAAAATACATTTTGATCTTTGGAAGAAAAACATTTCTAACATAAGCTCACTCTCCCCTTTTTTGAAAAAAAAACATTTTGATTTTCATTGATCTTTGGAAAGAAAAAAAAATTCTAACTTAAGCTCACTCTCCCCCTTTGTCATACATCAAAAAATGACAAAAACACTTGCACCAACAATGACAAAAATTGCTTTTCTTTTTGAAGGTATAATTTTTGAAAGCATAGCAAAAAGCTATTTAAAATTATGTACTTAAATTGCACCAAAAAAATTCTAGTTTTGAAAGGTATTGTACAATTTGGAAAACCTTTTTGTATTTTGAAAAGGAAATGCTTATATTTTCAAAATAATTTTGAAAAATAGTGTATTAAAACATATTATTTTGAAATGTTCAATAATTCTTTTAATTTAACCTCCCCCTAAATATGACACAGTCCTTGGAAGCTTATTGACCATAAGTACTCTTTCTCTGAGTCTTTAGGGTTTAGTCTAGACCAAAAGAATTATCTAGTAATTTCAAAAAAAAAATAATTGCCAAAAATAATTTTCCTAAAAACACTTGTCAGAAGGTTTTCTTTTGACTTAGACTCCCCCTAAATTTGACACATCCTAGGAGTTCTTGTAGATCATGAGGTAGACTTTTCTCTGTGTCTTTAGGGTTTATCAAGATCAAAAGGGGAATAAGCACAATTTTTAGAATGCATTTTGAAGTATTGGCATTTCGAAAAAAATGAGTATTTGAAAAACATATTTTGAAATGAAGGTAATTTGTCATGCACAGTTTTCGAAAACCATAAGTGATAGTAATTTTAATAAAGCACAATTTTTGAGAAATATTTTGAAATGATAGTAACTTATAAGGCATAGTTTTCGAAAAAAACATAAGTGATAGTGATTTGTCAAGCACAGTTTAAAAAAAAATCACCTAACAAAACACTCCCCCTGTATCTAACACTGTTTGACTCTATCTAAGTGTCTTAAGGGACTTTAGTGTCTACCTAAGGGACTTGTGTGTAATTGTGTAGGTGACACAATTTTTCAAAAGAGTATAATTTGAAAATCTATCATGTATAATATTTAAGCACTCAAACAAGCATGAATTCCATAAAAACATTATTATGTTAAAGCACTATTTTGAAAATAGATTTTTAGAAAAATATTCTAAGAATTTTGGAAAACAATTTTTGAAAAGCATTTTCAATTTATTAGTCTTAACATCTCACCCATTTTAGATGTCTCAATACAAGCACGCATGGTTGCCTTATGGGTGCATTGTGAGATGCTTGAATCATTTTTCTTAATTTATTGTTAAATCTAAGATTTAACCGAAACTTGTGTTAGATTCAAATTTATCAAATAGTAAAGTGAATTTGATTTTCGATAATCGGCTTCCAGGTCTTGGCGAGACACAGAGACCTTCTTTGGCCGTAGCCTTATTGGAGCAATAACTCTTTCCTTGACAAAGCCTTTTATCGAAAATTCATTTACAAATTACTTCTTAAAAAATTTTGGTCTAACTAGCTTAGGTTTTGGATCGGTAGCTTCGGCTAGTTCCACTAGACAAAACAGACCAAGTAGGGTACGTCTTACCTTACTTGACCTTATTAGAAGGGATTCCCTAACGTACTATCATCTCACCTCTACCTAATACTAGGCTATTCAAGTTTTAATTAATCTTTTTCCTATAACCGTTCTAAATCATGCATAAATTTAAATATGAATGACATGACATAAATTTTAAAGAAATAGCAGATGCATGTACATGACATTAATGCATGATTCAAACAAGTCAAGGCATTTAATTAAGTTTCTAAAAATGTATCAAATTCCTGATTTGATACATGTCGTATGAACCCGCGAATATGCCAACCCACTTTGACATATTTGTTGTTATTTAGTTGGGGGTTTCAGTTAGATAGAATTTTATTTGGTTGCATTTTATTAAGATTTAATTGATGTTAAATTAATTAAGAATTAATTGAATTTATTAATTTAATTAAGATTTAATTGGATATGAATTAAGTTAATTAAGGGTTGAATTAATATTTAATTGAAATTGAATTAATTAAGATTTAATTAGATTAAAAATTAATTGAGGTTGATATAATTGAAGATTAATTAAGGTTGAAATAATTAAAGATTAATTAGGGTTGAGATAATTAAAGATTAATTAAGGTTGAACTAATCAAAGATTAATTAAGAACTAATTAAAGATTAATTAAGGGTGAAATAATTAAAGATTAATTAAGGTTGAAATAATTAAAGATTAATTAAGGTTGGGATAATTAAAGATTAATTATGGTTGAAATAATTAAAGATTAATTAAGGTTGAAATAATTAAAGATTAATTAAGGTTGGGATAATTAAGGTTGAAATGATTAATTAATAGTTGTGGGTTTAATTTCATCATTTTCATTATTTCAAAAATTTCTGATTCATTTACTGTTTCTTCTTTATTTAATTTTTTGAGTTATTCTAACAATTTTGATTTGATTGACTTTTTGTAAATTTTATTAACTATAGCCTTAATTGTAGGAAATTCATCTTCCTCCTCATCCTCATCATTAAAATCACATCCTTCTACATCTTCATAGTAGGTGAAGTAATTTGGGTCACTAGTTAATATTTCAGAATTATCCAAGTAACTAATTAAATTATTATCTAAAAAGATTTCATTTTCAATATCCTCAGAAAAATTATCCTCAGAAAAACCTTCAGAAATATTTTCAATGTTATCCTTAACATCATCTTTAATATCCTCAAAAATATTTTCAGAAAAATCATATTTATCCTTAGAAATATCTTCAATATTTTTAGGATTAATCTCAGAATTAATTTCAGAATTATCATTAGCATTTTCAGATTTAATTTCAGAATTATCAGTGAGATTATTAGAATTAATATCAGAAATATCCTTAAAATTATCAGAATTAATTTTTGAAATTATTGAATTGACATTAAGGATTAAATAGTTAATTTCTGATATTTTAACCTTATCTACATTTTGTAACTGATCATGCAAGCTATTTATTTGACTATGCAATAATTCTAATTTATCAAAAAAATTACCTAAATTACCATATGACAGTGCAGTAATTTGTAAATTTTTTGGAACGTAAATTTTTCGTACCTTTGCTGGACACTTATTCTTGTAGTGTCCATGCTTTTGACATTTGAAGCAATACACGTGGCTCTTGTCCCTCCGGACTCCGGGTGTTGGTACTTCCTTTGCTGCCGGCGGTGAAGGACGAGTCTTATGAGTAGGACTCTGATTTTTATAATGTCCTCTCTCCCTGCACTTAAAACATATAATATGGAATTTAAAATTGACCATAATAAAAAAATTATACCTGATTCACCCCTGGGCTCCCCCTCAACTCCTGACGTCTTTGCTCCGTCGGTTGTTGGTCCGGTGAAGAGCTACCAGGCTCTGATACCACTTGTTGGACCGGTGTCGTCGAAAGAGGGGGGTGAATATCGACCGTAAAAACTTTTGCTGAAACTCGTAAACTTTCGTTCTGATCACAGAGTTAGTAGCACAGCGGAAAACAAAAATGGAAAAATAAACGACAACACAGATTACACACAGGATTTTTTTTCTTGGTTCCCAACCCCCCAGGGTCAGTACATCCAAGGCCTAAGCACGGGAACGCCCGTCCACTAATGGTCTCCTTTTCGGACTTTCCGGAGGCGGAGAAACCTGTCTTATAGTGTAAGATTTACAATCCAAAATAGTACTAAAAATAAATGCTGAATGTAAATTCAAACCAAATGAAAAAGGTCGAAGACTTGGTCGATCTAGAACTCTGAAGTACCGTGCACTTCCTCCTGGAGCTTCCTTGGACACAGAGCATCATCGTTAACGCTTTTCTTCCATTCGGAATGCTCAGAATTATCGTAGAAGTGTTGTGTTGAGCTGAGGGGTCGAAGCCCCTTTTATAGGCTTCATTGGGGCGCCTGTGTTGAATGAGGCGCTTGAGATGGCTTGGTCAAACTCCATCCTCGCGTCGAACTCATAGCAGCTGATAAAGCTTTCAACCAGGGCACCCTGCATCATTGAGGCACCTCCTTCAATGAGGCGCTTGGTTCCATTAGGGCGCCATGGTTAATTGGGGTGCCCAGGAGCCCGTTTTCCAGCCGCGTTGTGTGTTTGTTTGCCTGCTTTGTCTTAACTTTTAGGTACCTGTATGATACATGAATACAAGGCAAACACATATATATCCTTAGCCTTAAGGGTTTGGTTCTGACTTCGGGTTTCCACGAAACCCTAGGTCGAACCGACGCCTAAGATCCCACCCCCGGGAACGCGCCTTTCACCTACTCCTCTCAGGAGACGTGTAACACCCAATAATTTTCATGAATTATTAGGAATTTTTCTGAATTTTTTAGCATTTTTTTGAATTAAAATAAAAAGAAAAAAAAGGGGTCGAGCGGAGGTTTGATCCCGCGACCACAAGGCAAAGCAAGCCCTTAAGGGCGTCCGGATAACCAGAAGGGCAAGGGTATCAAGCACAGAAAAGGATGAAGTGAAATTATGTTATAGGAGAGTAAGTCCTTTTCATGAAGAGGTGTTTCAACTTCCACTTAAGTTGCGATTTAATCCCCTTTTAGGGCTGGGCGACGGCGCAAACAGGCAAAAGGGGGCTGCGAAAACAAGGGAGAAAACAAGGGTTTTCTTCCTCCTTTTTCTTCCTCTTGAGTGGAGAACCTAGGGCTTCTTCCCTAGGGCCAAGGAGTGGAGTTTCCTCGCAAGGAAGAGAAGAGGAGTCCTACACTAGGTTTTTGTTGAAATACTTAGTGAGTTTTCTTCAAGATAAGGGTAAGTAAATCACTCACCTGCAATAGAAGTAGTTTCGTATGTAGATTCTCGTTGTAGAACCGTAATTTTGTGATCTAAGTGCATACTTTGAGAATATTGTCTTATTGTGTGATTTAAGTTTCTAAAGAATATATGTTCTTATCATAGAACTTGAATTTGAGTAGGTTTGTATGTGTGATCTAAGTATGATAAGACCAAGTTCTTGAAAAGTCCCAAAAATGAGTTTTGGGTTAAGGGCACGCAAGGTGCTCGATGAAAGTTCCAAGTAAGAAAGGTAAAGTTTGTAGTGCAAAATTTATGCAAAAAGAAAGATAGCTTGATAAGTATAAGCATATTGAGTAAGAAAGTATTTTACTTTTGTAAAGTGACATGTACCGGGCAAATGAGAGGCCCACAGAAAGTTAGAAGGAAGCTCTAATAGGGTGCGGTGGCTAGCTACCCCGAAACCTATTAGGGATGCGTGCATTGGTACATTGATACCATGGTACAGTGTCAAGGCCTGAGAAAGTTGATTATTATTTTGAAGTATATGAGTATATGTAAGTGTTTCAATTTCCTTGAGTGCATGTTTTTGGTTATGTATGTTGACATGGTTATGTTATAAGCATGTTAAAGAGAAAGAGCAAAGAAGTTAGTGTTTTAAAGTATGGAAATGTATCATTAGTAAGTTTCAAAAGATATCATGAGCATGTTAAGTTTGCAAGTGTTTTGATGCAAGTAAATGTTTTCAAGCATGATTGAGCATGATAAGTGTATGAAAGATCCCGTGTGCAAATATTTCCAAGTGCATGTATTTTGAAGCAAGCATTCTTTGAAATGAGCATGTTTATTATCGATAACATGGATTTGTGAGTTAGGATTTACTTACTAAGTAATTCGCTTATTAGTTGCATTTCCTTCTATTGCAGATAAAGGTAAAGAAAAAGCATAAGCCATGGAGGCGAATGAGACTTGCATTGATGTTCAGTGGCGGCGGAACCGTGGAAGAGATCTTTGGGATAAGTCATAGAGGCGTTTTGATTTATAGAAACTCATGGTTGATGTTTTGGATTGGTAGGATGTGATCACCTTATTTAAACTTTATATGGAGTCAAAGTTGGGTACAAAGTTAGTAGAGATTGCATGTGTTTTGATAAGTTTGTTAAATTTCATAGAAATCCTAATTTCAAGTTATTGGATTCGTTTTGAGTTGTTAAGATGCTTATAAAACTAGTATGGAGTTTAGATTTGGAGTTGTTTCATTATATGCATTGGAAGTGTGTGAATGGTGGACCCTTGAAAGGAGTTCCCAGGTCTGAAACTGCAATTTTCAGGCGTGTCAGTCGACTGGTTCAGATACCAGTCGACTGCCCTATCGAACAGAACCTTCTGTTCGATGCACCAGTCGACTGCCAAGAGGCCAGTCGACTGGTGCCGGGCACAGAAAGTTTCTATGGCTGACACCAGTCGACTGGCTATCTAGCAGTCGACTGGTACCATTGAAAAGAAAGTGTTGTAGGGCAGATGGTTAGTGCTTCAATTTTACAGCTAAGAGGTCTAGGGGTCAAATCCTTGCAAAGCAAATAAAATAAAAGTTTTTTTTTAAAAAAAGAAAAAAAATTCAGAGCAAGTTAAGGGAAGTCAAGTAGTTGTAACCTAAGGCTAAGAATAAGGTAAAGTTAAGGTTAAGTAAAAGTGACGTCCGCTTTAAGGGAGAGAAGTTAAGGGGTCGTCACAAGACGGTTGTCACCGAGCCCATCCGGTTGGACTTTTACTTAGCCTTCGATACTCTCGGATCTCGAGATGTCCGAACCTTGACCCGTCTCTACTTCTGTCCTTAGTCATCGCTCAGCTAAGTTGCTCAATCCCTCGGACCAAGACTTCGTACCCAAACCCTAGGTCTAGGACTTCGGTGCCCAACCCTCGGTCAGGATTTAGTGCCCAATTCCTCGAACCAGGTCTTCGGTGCCCAACCTCGGCCAGGACTTAGTGCCCAATTCCTCAAACCAGGTCTTCGTGCCCAACCCTCGGTCAGGTCTTAGGTGCCCAGCCCTCGGCCAGGACTTATTGCCCAATCCATGATCAGGACTTATTGCCCAATTCCACGAACCAGGACTTGGTGCCTAGGTTAACTAGGACTTTGGTTTACTTTGGTACTCTTTTCTTGACTCACCCTTCCCTTGTTCAATGTATCACTGACTAAGCATATTGTCAAACATTGAAACACTTAGAGGAGGACATCACTGATGCAACTTGCACCAACAACATGATCTTCTGTGTTACACCACACACCATGTTATCTACAGTGTAAAGTATTAGACAACATGCACACACATATATACAGATATAAAATGCAATCATGATCATGTGGTTCTTATTCCAAAATGTAGATGTTCATACAAAAAGGCTAGACTCTTAGTATACATCCTAACAGATATGTCCAAGTCTTCTATGCCATAGTCATCCTTCTTCTTCTTTTGATAAGAGACACTTAGTAGAAACGTTAGAGGCATAGGAGAGATTAAGATAATAAAGATTTGCTTCCCTATATCCTTCCAACATAACATTTTTCGAGCTTTTGTGCTAACCAAATATTTATTTGCATGAAACTCAACTCTATACCCAGCATCACATAATTGACTAACACTAAGCAAGTTAAATTCCATGTCCTTTATTAGAAGCACTTTATGAATGATGATTGTAGGTGATACCTCAATTGTCTACCAACAATCTTGATCTTTCCACTATTTCCAAAAGACACCGTTCCTTCCTTTAAGTAGCTAATTGTGAAGAACTTGCTCACATCACCGGTCATGTGTGTTGAGCAACCGCTATCCACAATCCACATATTTGAGTCCTTCTTCTCTTCTACCTAAACAACACGAAAAACATAATTTTTGGTACCTATACACTTGATCCACAAACATCATTCAAGTACTACTTAGGAACCCATGCTTGCTTTACATTGCCTTTAATGGTTCTCTTATTAGATGCACTCTTTCTTCCTATAAGAGAAATAAAAGCAACCTCCTTGGTCTTAGGTTTATATCCTGCTCCGGCCTTGTTGAATATGGCTCTTTGTCTACTAAGAATCATATCAAGGTTCTTTAAGACAATTTAAAATTTGCTAAGGGTCTTGGTGAGACTCTCTACCTTTTCCCTTAATTCCTTATTTTCTTCTTCTAAAGATGACTCATTTAAACTAGAAGAAGAATCATGCATATTGTCCTTGATGGTCATAGATTCTAATTTTTCTTTTAACATGTAAATCTCATTTTTTAAAACTCTTAATTTTCCTTGTGGCATTAAACAAATCATCATTAGTGCTAGAAATAATCTTCACAAGTGTAGTAGGGGAAAGTTTGTATACCTCACTTACCGAGATGTCCGAATCCGAAGATTGACCTCCCCCTTCACTTGAGCTCCCTTCTTCATCTTCACTTGAGCTCTTCTCATCTTCGGATGATGTGCATGCTAAGTTGTCAACTCCCATTTGCGCAAATGAGATACATGGTGTTCTTCTTCTTCCGATGATAAAGGATCATCCCATGTCGCCTTTAGACTTGTAGCCTTCTTGCCTTTTCCTTTTGTTTTCTTCTTTTCATCCTTTTTCTTTTCCTTCTTTTTACCTAATGGACACTTGTCCTTGTAGTGTCCCTTCTTGTTGCACCCAAAGAAAATAATGTGGTCTTTTGACTTTGCTTTGGTGGAGGTGGATGCTACTTCTTGCTCCGGTATCGAGGATGGTCACTCCTCCCCCTCAATCCTTGAAGTGGAGACTTCTTCTTCTCCCTTTGATGAAGTGGATGATTCATCAATTTCTTGTGCCACTTCACTTGAGGAGATGGATGAATCTTTTTCCACTTTCTCCTCATCTTCGGATGTTGAGCTTCTTTCTTCATCCGATTGGTCCTTCTCCTCTTCTTGGACCATTGAGCTCATTTCCTTGGGCTCTTCCACTACTTAAGCTTGTGTAGGGTTTTCATGAAGTGCTAATATCTTGCTACATAATTCGTGTGTATTTTTGTATTCACCTACACCACTCATTACATCATTAGGCAAAATATTAAGTAATATTGAAATTACGTTCTCGTTTGCCTTTGATTGGGTTTGTTGCTCCTTGGTCCAATATCTTGGACAGAGCATTTTCCCATGTTTATCACTCGGAACTTCAAATGATTCTTCAAGCGCGATCCTAAGATCCCAATCCATGTCGAACCAAGTCTTTATCTGCATACTCCAATACTCGAAACTCTCGCGGTCGTAGGGAGGTGGAATATTGATATCGTCCCCTAATCTTTCTTCAATCGGCATATCCTCTAGCTTTTTGCTCTCTCGACGGTTAGTCCGTAGACAAGCGAACCTGGCTCTGATACCACTTGTTGAGACCTTGGCGTTTAGCTAGAGGGGGGGTGAATAGCTTCTTTTTGATTTTGTCTACAAAAATGTTAGCTAAAGCACAAGAACAAAATCAATCAACAAAAGAAATAATGTTAACTCCCTGATTTACTTGGTATCCACCTCCAAGAGGTGACTAATCCAAGGATCCACACCACTCAAACAAGCTTCACTATGATTTTCTCCTTGAAGGTGAAGAAACATTCACAAGATGTTCTCTTCCTCTCTTACAAGATAGGATTTAGAGTATGAGGAAGAGAGTAAGCAGTGGAGACTTTGAGAACTTAGAATAGGATCTTTCAATGAAGAACCACAACCCTATTCTGCTCCAAAGCCTTCCCTTATATAGAGGAGAGAACTGTTCCTTAAACAATTCAGTCCCCGACACCAGTCGACTGCCCCAAGGGGCAATCGACTGATGCCCAGCCAACGGATAGCCTAACGACTATATTTTCGAACAGACCAGTCGACTGGTGCCTGGACCAGTCGACTGATCTTTCTTTGAGTTTGTGTTTTGCGCTAGCAGTCGACTGGCTTCCCTTGCAGTCGATTGCCCAGCTTACATTTTTACTCAAACTCACTCCGAAGTCCATCCTTCGCGTATGCCTTGAAGTCCACTCCCTTGGCTCTCCCCTTGAAGTTCTCTTCCCTCGGCTTTCGTCCCTCAGATGCGCACACAAGCCCACGGCTTGCCTCCATGCCATTCTTCGCGTATGCCTTTGAAGTTTACTTCCCCAGCTTGCCCTTGAAGTCCTCTTCCTTTAGCTCTCGTCCCTCGGATGCGTACTTCATGTGTGATTCACCAAGTCCTGCATGACTCAAACACACATATCAAACCAACATGACACCCTAACTTAATCATATTGACACACACATCAAAACCCATGATCTACCCGATCACACTTGGGTTGATTGCACCAACACTCACCACCACGATCAGACCGTAATGTCTTGAAACTTTTACCTTGACGTTTCTCCACATCAGCCCTGAATTCTTTGAACCTGTCAAAGCACTCAAACTTGCGGCGCATCAAGTAAATATATTCATACCTTGAATAGTCATCTATAAATGAGACGAAATATTCAAAGCCACCTCTTTCCTAGATAGACATTGGCTCTATACCCCTTGGCCATAAAAGGCCTCTTGGTCATTTTACCTTCCAAGCAGGATTCGCAGGTTGGGAAATCCTCCACCATCAATGAACCCAAAGGTCCATCAGCTATCAACCTTTGAATTCTACTCAAGTTAATATGACCTAACCTTAGATGCCAAAGAAATATTTGGTTCATTTTTGAAGGCTCTTTTCTCTTATTAGGATTAAAAGACGTGTTATTAATTTCAATTTGCATCGTGGGAGTTATTGGTCTAAGAGTGTACAAATTGCCAACCAACGTACTAGAACAAATAATCTCCCTATTTCTTTTGATAAGAACTTTATCATTACAAGAAACAGAATATCCATCCAAAAATAATTTAGCAACTAAAATTAAATTCTTTCTAAAAGAAGGTACATAAAGATAATTTTTTTAAACCAAATATTTATTCTTAGTAAAAGATAAATAGACATCTCCCACTGCAATAGTTGCCACCTTCGTAGCATTGCCCATGTAGACAATAACCTCGCCCTCTTGTAGTCGTCTGGTTTCCTGGAACCCCTGCAATGAATTGCAGACATAATTAGTGGCTCCCGTATCTACACACCAGATACCGGTAGATAACACCGCTAAACATGTTTCAACAACTAATGAAAAAGATATACCTTTATTGTTCTCCTTTCGGCGCGGGCAGTCCACCTTCCAATGTCCAGTCTGCTTGCATGTGAAGCACTTGTCTTTCAACTTCTTCACTCCAGCCTGAGGTCCTTGAGATCGAGCCGCTTTCTTTGCGGAACCACCTTGTTTCTTTTTCTTCTTGCTTTTCGGCTTAGAAGCAGAAACTTTTTTAGCAACATAAGCTTGAGCACTTTGACGAAATAGCCCTTCTACTGTCTGGAGTTCTATCAGAAGTTCCACCAACGAATATGTCCTTTTGTTCATATTGTAGTTCAGATGGAACTACTCAAAACTCCCAGGTAGTGACTGGAGAATGATATCAACCTGGGTTTCCCCATCGATTTCAGCTCCAAGGACTTCCATCTCATTCAAATGAGCCATCATCTTGAGAACATGATCCCTCAGGGGTGTTCCCTCAGCCATGGTAGTCGTCATTAAGTTCCTCATAGCCTCTTGCCTAGTGGCCCGATTCTGATGTCCAAAGAGTTCCTTGAGATTGAGCATCATGTCATAGGCAATAGTGAAGGCTTGATGCTGATGTTGTAATACATTTGACATGAAAGCCAAAATGTAACACCGCGTCATCTCATCTACCTTTATCCACTTCCTATAACTCTCTTTCTCCTCTTCACTAGAATTGTCACTAGGCTTGCAGGACAAATCTCAAAGAGTATAAATTGTTGGTGCAGGAAGCACCATATCGAACTTGGTTTTGATATTGGCAAAGGATTCAATGTTAAGTTTATTTGTGATCTAACGTTGTTCACTGAGTGTGCAGAAAAAGCCCTAGCGAAGGACTGCTAGGGACCTGGCGAAGGACTGCCAGTATCCAAGCCCTAGCGAAGGACTGCTAGGCACCTGGCGAAGGACTGCCAGTATCCAAGCCCTAGCGAAGGACTGCTAGGCACCTGGCGAAGGACTGCCAGTAACCAAGCCCTAGCGAAGGACTGCTAGGCAACTGGCGAAGGACTGCCAGCATCCAAGACCTAGCGAAGGACTGCTAGGCGCCAGGCGAAGGACAGCTTGGGATTGAAGCCCTAGCGAAGGAATGCTAGGCACCGGGCGAAGGACAGCTCAGCATCCAAGACCTGGCAAAGGACCGTCAGGCAAAAGTCCAACCAAAGGAGCGGTTGGCATCAGGTACATTCTCCCGATAGGAGTAGGTGAGGACGCGTTCCCCGTCGAGGGAACAGTAAGCGTCGGTTCGACCTAGGGCTCCATTTTGGAGACCAAAGTCAGAACCAAGACAGCTAAGGCTGTATAAACTAACAAATTAATGCTTTATTTTGTTTTCGGACTAACCCTGGATGCAGGACCAAAGGAACGTGTGTCTGCAGCTCAGAGAGCCTCAAAGGAGTGAGGTAGCAGCTGAGTAGGGCGCCCTGAGTGTCTAGGGCGCCTCCAAGGTGAACAAGAAACAGGTAAAGCAAAAAGGAGTTCGGCTAAGCACTGGCCGAAGGCGCCCTCTGCATCCAGGGCGCCCTCAGCAGCCAGGGCGCCCTCAGCGCCCAGGGCGCCCTCAGGAGCCAAGCGCTCCGCGCCTATGCCAGCGAGGCCGATCAACTCTATCCAGCCGAGAAGACCGCGTCAACCAAGGCGCCCTCAGCGACCAGGGCGCCCCAGAGGTCAAACCTCATCCCTATTCAGGTGGGATAAAGCTTGACCGAGCGAAGTGTGGATCGGCTGACACGTGGCAGGGCGCCCCCGACGTCCAGGGCGCCCTAGGTGCTATAAATAGCACCCCTCGACCCCAAGCTTCATCAATCACCTCGACACAACAACTTCCATACAAAGCTTCCACGCTCTTCTGCTCTCGCGCTTCACCCCGGAATCCTCCCAACTCGAGCCGACGACGTCCTGCTGCTCCGGAAAAAGTCGATCTTCCTCGGACGTCGGTAAAAAGAGCTATTTAAGTTTACTGTACTAAATTCTGTAATAACTTTCTGTAAACTATTTGCGCCTGATATAGAATTGCCCAAAGTAAACGGTCAACGACCGTGGGCCTTGGAGTAGGAGTCGACACAGGCTCCGAACCAAGTAAAAACCACTGTGTCTTTGTGCTGTGTCTCTTATCTTTATTTCCGCTGTGCACTTACTCTTAGTTTTCCGAAAAAGAACGATTTCCGATATTCATCCCCCCCTCTATCGGTTTTCACGATCCAACAAGTGGTATCAGAGCAGGGAAGCTCAAATTTGGTGCAACCACCAATTTGAGAGTTTTTCGGATTTACAAAATTTTTAATCTTATTTCCTTTCTTTCTAGTTAATCAACACAACTCGATATTTTTTCCGCCTTTTATTTTAAAATAAAAAATATCTGTAGGTGGATTTAAATATTTTTTCCGCCTTTTTCAATTTTGAATTCCCATTTTTTCACCATAAGTTAGAATTGTTAAAATAATCAATTTTTGAAAATTTGTCATAAACTTTTTTATTATTATTTTAATATTATTTTTTTCTCGAAAATCGTGCTACCTTAATCTGAGCAAATTTTCTCCCAAAACATTAAAGTCTTACTTTTTATCATTAATCAAAATTGATAAAGTAACATTTTCAAAAAAAAAATTTGACTGAATTTTTTATTCTGCCTCGAAATTCGTGCAATATTTTTTTTGGCTATTTTTTTTCTTCTCCCGCACTACTAATCCAAGACCAAGTCTTGGTACATTCTGTTATTTCTTTTCTGTACGAGGTTAAACTAAATGGCCAACCAAGAGTGGAACAGTGCCCGACCACAACTATTCTCCGGCGACAACTTCAAGTTTTGGAGATGTCAAATGGAGTCCCTTCTGAAGGCCCACATAGACTTATGGCGGGTCATCCAAACGGGATTCTCTTTTCCCGTAGAAGATGAGTCATCAATCGAGTGGGATAAACTAGATGAACACACCCTCAATCAAATCGAGACCGATGCAAGGACAACAGCAATCCTACAATGTCGCCTAACCAAGGAGCAACTCGAGCTAGTAGGTCCATGCAGATGTGCTAGAGAAATCTGGGAAAAATTGGTAAACCTTCATCAAGAGATCTCAGATGAAGAAGAAGATCAGGTAAATTATCTTGCCCTTTCAGTCCAAGCACAAACAGCCGAGTCAGAGTCTGAACCTGAATCCAAAATTGAACCAGAATTAGACGACGAATTGACTGAGACGGTAACCGATTTCGAATTCTTTTCAAATTTAGAATTAAATAATCAAACAGATACTATAATGGTCGAGGAAGGTGTAAATTTTATTTCAGGGAAAACTCCTAAAGAACCACCAAAGAAGGAGCTTCAACCAGTACCCGAGTCTGACTCAGACACAGAATCAGAAGATGAGCCTAGATCCGAGGCGGCAAGAATCAAGGGGGAGATTCCCAATAAAGAACCAAAAGGTAAAAGTGTAAATTCAAATTTTAATCATGTAATCTGTTACACATGCAGGGAGAGAGGGCACTACCAAAATCAGTGCCCTACTCGTAAGACTCGGTCTACACCACCGGCGACAAAGGAATCAGTTCCAAAAGCACGAAAGAACAAAAGTCACATTCAATGCTTCAAGTGCCAGGAGTTCGGGCATTACAAAAGTGAATGCACAGATAAAAGAGCTACCAAGAATGTCGAACAAACAATCAACAAAGGTAAATTTACAGTATTTGAAAATCCGTTATTTACCTTGAATAATGTGATTGATTCATGTAACTTAATTAAAACAAATTTCAGAAAATTGAAACAAGAAAATGAAACCCTAAAACATAAGGTCAATAAGTTAGAAAATTTAATTCATAATCTTGCTGATTTCGAAAATCCGGAGTATTACTCCAATTGTGACCTTACTTAGACAATTGTTTGTTTTAATTATGTGTTTTATTTTTTTTTGCTTAGAATTAGGATTGGGACTAAATCAGTTAATTGAAAATTGAACAACATAGTATTGGGTGGAGGTGAGATGATAGTACGTTAGAGAAGCCAATTTGGCGGAACTAGCCGAAGCTACCGATCCAAGACTCAAACTAGTTAGACCAGAAATTTTTCAAAGAATAATTTTGAAAATGAAATTTCATTAAAAGGCTTTGTCAAGGAAAGGGTGGATGATCCCATAAGGCTACGGCCAAAGAAGGCCTAGTGCCTCGCCAAGACCTGGAAGCCAATTTTTGAAATTCAAATTCAAATTAATTTTTGTTAAATTCGAATCTAACACAAATTTTCAGGTAATTTTAGATTCAAATATCTCTTTTCAAAATAAATTTAAAGTGTGTTTAAAAAAAATTAATTTAACTTTTTAAAATTATTCATGGTCTTTTCAAAATAAATCTTCTACTAAAACATGTCTCACAAAAACCCTTAAGGTTAACATGCTTGATCATGTAAAACTGGGTGAGACATCTAGGACCTAAATGCATAACTCACTACCCTTTCAAATAAAATATACTTTCAAAAGTTATTCAAAATTGTCTCTATTTGTCAAATTAATTCAGTTTACTGTGCCTACTTTCTCGTCCCTTTATTATTGAATTTCATGATAGACTCATTTTAAATAGAATCTAAGTTTTTTTTGTTAATCAAACATAGTCAACTGGTTAAAACTTGGCAACACAGTCAACCTTAGTCAACATAGTCAAACCTGGTCAACACTGAAATCCCTTAAGGAATTTAGATAAAAGTTAGACTGTGTCGGATACAGGGGGAGTTTTCTTTTAATATTTAAAAAAAATTAGATTTTTTTTTCAAAAACCTTATGCTCTAAAATTTAGTAACATCTCAAAATAAGGTTTTCAAAAATTTGATTCAAAAACCTTGTATATTACTCTTTAAATTATTATCATCATGATTTTTGAAAACTGTGCTATCATTTCAAGTCGTGTTTTCAAAAATTATCTTCTGAAAAATTATCATACTTTAAAAGTTATTCTTTTGATTTTGGTAAACCCTAAAGACATAGAGGAAGGTCCACTACTTCATGATCTACAAGGACTCCAAGGAAGTGTCAAATTTAGGGGGAGTCTAAAGAAATTAATTCTAACTATTTGTTTAAATTATTAATTCTTATAATTTGAGTCAAACCTTATGACTCAGAGGAAGATCGCTTGTAGTCAACAAGCTTCCTAGGACTGGGTCAAGCTCAGGGGGAGATTAAATTAAAAGAATTATTAAACTAACAAATAATTTTTCAAATTATATGTTTTCATGCACTGCACTTTTTAAATCCTATTGAAAACATAAATAAATATTCTTTCAAAATAAAAGTACTTATAATTTTGCTTATATTCTTTTTGCCTATATTTTTAAAAAATGCATAATATTTTTCAAAAGTACTTATATTTTTCAAAATATGCATAATATTTTTCAAAAGTACTTATATTTTTCAAAATATGCAGAACATCTTTCAAAAGTACTACTATTGTTCAAAAGTACTGTTACTTTCCAAGGTACTAATGTTTACAAAGTACGAATATTTTTTTCGATTTCAAAAGTGGAATTTAAACTTTTTTGCTATGCTTTCAAGAATTATACTAAGTTTTTTTAAAAACTCATAAGGCTCTGATACACAAACTTTCTCTTAAAACTTATTTTAAAATATATTTCTTTATTGATATATATATAGCCAAGGGGGAGAGCAAGAAATAGAGAAAGGAATTTTTTTTTCTCCTTTTCAAAAAGAAAAATTCTAAGTGTGTTAAATTTTTTAAGTACATGTTTTTCCTAAGTAAAATTTTTTTCTTAGTAAACAAAATTTGTCTGAGCAAAAACTTTTAAATATTGGCAAATGTTCCTAAGTAAAATTTTTTGGTGAAAAACTTGTCTAGAAAATTCTTAAAGATTTTGTTGTATTTCCAAGTATATTCTTCTAAGTGTGCAAATTCTTTTAAAACAAAATTTTCCCAATTCTCAAAGTTGAAACTTTTTAGGGAAATTTGGATTCAAAATTTTGCCTAAGTAATTTTTTTTTAGCTTTTCACAAAATTTAGGCTTCTTTTACTATTTTTTTTAAAACACCTTGTCAAAAACTTATTTTTGGTAAAACTCAAACCTCCCTATTAGATACCTTGTTCACCCATGTTTATTTTTGATATATGTCAAAGGGGGAGGAAAGGTCAAAGTTAAGTATTATAACACAAGTACTCAGGGTTTTAGGGGGAGTATAAGAAATAAAGGTTTTTTATGAGAAATAAAAGTTTTTTTTAACTCTTACCTTGTGTTAGTAAATGTTATAAAGTTTTTACTTAACATTGAATTGTGTAAAATTGCTATACTTCATCTTTACATTATGTTCTTAAACAGTTATAAAGTTTTTGTTACTTAACTTTGAATTGTGTTGCCATAATCAAAAAGGGGGAGATTGTTGGTGCAGGAAGCACCATATCGAACCTGGTTTTGATATTGGCAAAGGATTCAAAGTTAAGTTTATTTGTGATCTAACGTTGTTCACTGAGTGTGCAGAAAAAGCCCTAGCGAAGGACTGCTAGGCACCTGGCGAAGGACTGCCAGTATCCAAGCCCTAGCGAAGGACTGCTAGGCACCTGGCGAAGGACTGCCAGTAACCAAGCCCTAGCGAAGGATTGCTAGGCAACTGGCGAAGGACTGCCAGCATCCAAGACCTAGCGAAGGACTGCTAGGCGCCAGGCGAAGGACAGCTTGGGACTGAAGCCCTAGCGAAGGAATGCTAGGCACCGGGCGAAGGACAGCTCGGCATCCAAGACCTGGCAAAGGACCGTCAGGCAAGAGTCCAACCAAAGGAGCGGTTGGCATCAGGTACATTCTCCCGAGAGGAGTAGGTGAGGACGCGTTCCCCGTCGAGGGAACAGTAAGCGTCGGTTCGACCTAGGGCTCCATTTTGGAGACCAAAGTCAGAACCAAGACAGCTAAGGCTGTATAAACTAACAAATTAATGCTTTATTTTGTTTTCGGACTAACCCTGGATGCAGGATCAAAGGAACGTGTGTCTGCAGCTCAGAGAGCCTCAAAGGAGTGAGGCAGCAGCTGAGTAGGGCGCCCTGAGTGTCTAGGGCGCCTCCAAGGTGAACAAGAAATAGGTAAAGCAAAAAGGAGTTCGGCTAAGCACTGGCCGAAGGCGCCCTCTGCATCCAGGGCGCCCTCAGCGCCCAGGGCGCCCTCAGGAGCCAAGCGCTCCGCGCCTATGCCAGCGAGGCCGATCAACTCTATCCAGCCGAGAAGACCGCGTCAACCAAGGCGCCCTCAGCGACCAGGGCGCCCCAGAGGTCAAACCTCATCCCTATTCAGGTGGGATAAAGCTTGACCGAGCGAAGTGTGGATCGGCTGACACGTGGCAGGGCGCCCCCGACGTCCAGGGCGCCCTAGGTGCTATAAATAGCACCCCTCGACCCCAAGCTTCATCAATCACCTTGACACAACAACTTCCATACAAAGCTTCCACGCTCTTCTGCTCTCGCGCTTCACCCCGGAATCCTCCCAACTCGAGCCGACGACGTCCTGCTGCTCCGGAAAAAGTCGATCTTCCTCGGACGTTGGTAAAAAGAGCTATTTAAGTTTACTGTACTAAATTCTGTAATAACTTTCTGTAAACTATTTGCGCCTGATATAGAATTGCCCAAAGTAAACGGTCAACGACCGTGGGCCTTGGAGTAGGAGTCGACACAGGCTCCGAACCAAGTAAAAACCACTGTGTCATTGTGCTATGTCTCTTATCTTTATTTCCGCTGTGCGCTTACTCTTAGTTTTCCGAAAAAGAACGATTTCCGATATTCATCCCTCCCTCTATCGGTTTTCACGATCCAACATAAATTTGTACTCCTCAACAGTTAACACAATGTTCAGGTTCCTTTTCCAATCAATATAATTAGGACCAGTATGTTTGTTTTCTTTTAAAATCACAACAAGGGGATTGAAAGTCATTTTAAAAAATTCTGAGAATCACAATGGTCAAAACATTAGATTTTAAAATAATATTGATTCCTCAAACAATAAAATTTTTAAATCGCCAACACCTTAAAACACCGTGAATTTAGTATGCCATGATAGTGTGGACGTATACTAATTCAAACATTTATAAGAGGAGGTTTTACCCTTTAATTTTATTATCTTATCAACCTTACATTTTGACAAATAAAATTAATAGTTGGTTTATCTTCAGCCATACAAATAATAGCAGTGACTCCAATGAGGAGGATACTATTAATTGCATCTAAGTGTTCACCATTACACGATACTAAGTCAATTATCAAGGATTATGTCCCTTTCGATAGGGAAGATCACACGCTCCTAAATAATTTCCTAAAATCATATTTGATCTAGTGATATGCAAAATAAATTCATCCGATGTGGAGGAAGGCACTCATAGCTAACGCGCAAGTTTGTTTGCATCTCTTATCAAATTAGTAATGGAGGTCACGGGACTCAAAGATTCCCTCACCCACTTAATTAATTTTTTTTAAAATTGAAGAATTTTCATGCAATCACAACAAGCATAATAAACGGCAAGCAATAAATATGAAAATTCTAAATTTCCAACTATAATGGTTTTGAAGGTTCCGTCGTTGTCTAATACGACTCTAGTCGTGTTGCCACCTTGTCTCCTCCTCCCTATGTCATGCGCAAGCAAGAAGCTCTGAGCCGAGAATAAAAACTATATTAATTTACATCCATCAATCCTATACTCCACAAAGGAGTGTACATAAAATCTAGATAGAAAGTAAATTAAAACAAGCAACTAACATTTGTCGTATTTAATAACACAATTAAATACAAATAGCCTCGTCAACCCCAAGGATTCAAATAAACATTACAATCACACAATCACATCATACACAATCACAAATAGTTATAATAGTTGGATCTTATGCCTACAACCAAAAAGATAGCCTCATGCACATCCTACTATTATCTGGCATATATCATATATGAAATGCGTGAATGTAACTAAATCCAAAACACACAAAATCGGAAACCATGGCTCTGATAGCAATTGTTGGTTTCTCGTTTAGTTAGATTGCTCTCCATGTCCCCGGATTAAAATTTTCTATTAATTAGAAATAATCCAGATGGAAAGAAACTTTTCGAACGACCTTTTCATCATCGTGCTATTCGATTGAGTGATCGCTTGAACAAACTTGTTGTTCAAGTTATCTAACTCCTTTGTCGAATAGCCACGGAATAGATGACTAATTATTGGATCACCGGTTCTTGTGTTTGTTTCGGGGTCCATGACAAAACATGAAATACAATTAAACAAGATACAAGAATGAAATAAAACAAGATTTATACCTCTTGTTTACCTCTTGATCTTCTATCATATTCCTATCCTCTTCTTAGATGTCGTGTGGGCGACGGCCTTCCAAGAAACGAAGCCACCAAAGCCTCCCCCTTGCTTCTTCTTGCTTGCGTCGACCACCAAAAGGAGAAGATCTCCTTGCACCGCCGGCCACTCCTTCCTCTTCTTATTGTCGCCGGCCAAAGGAGAAGAAGAGATCTTCTCCTTTGCTTTCCCTAGCCGCACGCCCAAGGAGGAAGAAGAGAAGAAGAAGAAGAAGAGGAAGAGAGAAAGAATTCTCTCCTTGTACCTAACCATAGCCGCTGGCCACCTCCCTTTTTCTTCTTCCTTGTTACCGCCGGCTAACTCCGCCTTCTCTTCAAACTTATGCACACCAAGAAAGAGTGGAAAGAAGAGATGGAAGTGAAGAAGAAGATCAATCCTTTCTCCCTAGCTTCCTTGTTGTCGCCGGCCACCTCCAAGGTGAAGGTTGCAGCGCCGCAACCCTAGGAGAGAGAAGGGAGAGAGGGAGGAAGGGAAGAAGCCTTAGGGTTAATTCATAGGCCTTGGTTTTATGACTCATGAGATATTTATAGGCTACAATATGGACCATGAGGAGGAGTTGGTTTTGGTCTCCTAATGGATCCTAAATCCGACCCATTAATGATAGCCCGCTCCACTAATGGGTTAGCATTGAACTACCGCACCAACCCCATAATTAAATATGGGTTCCACCATATTATGTGTACATAATCTCCCTATGTTTAAGATATTGTATGTCCATTAATTAATTAAATTATTGATAATTTAATTAATTAATATCTAACTCCATGAGTAGTATGACTCAACCTTATTATCATGTCGGACCAAGTCCATCTACAGGATTTATATGATAAGCTTTATGAGCTCCTCAAAGGGACATCATCATCCTAATAATTAGGACATGATTTCCTTCTATAATCAACGGCATACCATGTAAATAATATTATTTCCCAATGTACTGGGTTTATTGATTTAACGAATAAATCTCGCCCATTGGTAAATCAAAGAAATACATATTAAGTACATGTACCAGTTATTATATCGGGATTAAGAGCATGTACATCATAATAACTGAGGTTTGATTGGATTATATAGTCAGTATAAATCGAATCACCTCTAATCGATCCTGCTTAATACACACAAAGTGTACTAGTGTAATTCTATAGTCAAGATAAACTATACCAAATTACACTACAACCATAACAATGGGTTGTCCAAATCCATCTCGGTTGTGAGCCACTACCTATACTTTATAAGGAACTGATAACATGATCTTCTGTGTGGCACCACACATCGTGTTATCTACAATATAAAGTAAAGGACAATAGCATATATAACAAATATAAAATACAAACAATGACCATGTAATTCTTATTCCAAAATATAGATGTTTATACAAAAGCTAGGCTTTTAGTATACATCCTAACATCAAGAAGTCTAGATGAGTTGATATCTGGCAAGATGTTTCGGTAAGTCTGGAGGACCCGATATTGAGCAAGTGGGGGCAGGTTGAACTGATGCCAAGCAGTGAAGTCCTTACAGGTTTGGGCAACCCGATATTTGGCAGGTGAGTGAGGTAAGTTCCTAGAGGAGAGTGTTGTGAGGTCGTGTCTTGATAGGATAGCCTTTGGCGCTGATCCAACTAAAAAAATCTACAAAGATATCTAAGTTGAGATCAAGACATTTACTACTGTTAATTACTCATGCATTCTTTTATATGTGCTTGTGCTAACTCTATTTTGCGGGGTTATATCCTTTACATGTTATTGTTGTGCTAAAATTTTCATGCATATCTATCAAACTCTATTGACTGAGGGATCAATCGACTGATCACTTGGATCAGTGGACTGATCAAGTTTGGGTAGAACTGCCGTGAAGTAGATTGAAACTATCCATCGACTGATCATCAGGATCGGTCGATGGATTCGTATTTGGTAAGGCGCAGCTACATAGAAGGAAGCTTTATCCGTCGACTGATCAGGAGGATCAGTCAACGAATCACATTTATTGTAGCGACAGCCAAACATAGTCGAGCAGCGTATACAAGGAAAGGCACAGAGATCCGTCGATTGAACAGGAAATTTAGTCGACCGATAGATTTCGTCAACAAAGAGTTTTCAATCAACCGAATTGTGCCTATATAAGGAGCTCGAGACCAATGCACTCCGCAATCTTCTTCTACATGCTCTACTTATTAGGATATATACTAAAAGTCTTGCTTTTATAGACATCTATATTTTGAAAGAGAAATACAAGATCACTGTTTGCATATTTATATTAGTATGTGCAATTTTCTGATGTTGAGGCAATCGGCCCAAAAATGATCGGGAAGATCATGGATTTGATGTGTGTGTGCCAATATGTTTAAGGTTAGGGTGTTGTGTTGTATTTGATATGTGTGATTGAGTTTGCAGGACTTGGAGAATCACTATAACGCCCCAAAATTCCCATTTTTAGTTCTTAAAGTCCTTAGAATTATTTAAAAATGGTTTAGAAATATTCTAGATATTTTTAGAATATTTTTATGGAATTTTCCGAGTCCGTTTAGTATATTTAAAAAAGGAAAAACGTTTAATGGACAGCAAGGAGTTCGAACCCTGCACCTCCGCGTGAGAGACAAGCGGGCAGACCAGCTGCGCCAATTCGTTTTGTTGATAGAGAATAAGAGAATCAATAGATAAGTTGTAGTTAGGTCAATCCGCCCCATAAGTATAAATAGATAAGTTAAGAGAGGAAATTGAATTTTTGGTTTTCTCTCTTCCTCACCCTAGCCGCGCGAGACAGCCTCCCTTCTCCTCTCTTGGGCGACGCCAACCCACACCAAGGCCAAGGGGGCCGGCCAAGGTTCTCCTCCAAGAGATCTTCCAATATTCGGAATCCCCGCGACGAGAGGAACGCGTAGGCGCGAAGAATTCTCCGAGATCTCAAGTTTCTCCCGAGCCCTAGACGTCAATCTTGGTTGTAAGTCCAAGATATCAATGTAAGTACTGTTCACCTGTAGTAAGAGGCGGTTTTTCGCGAGTTTTTCCCGTTAGAAAGTTAAAAATGCAATTTTTACCTTAGTTTATAATTTTGCATGTGAGATTAGTTGTTGTATGCTTATGTATAAGTTTAATTAAATACCCTATATGAGTTTAGGGTCTAAGAAAGTTATGAGAAAAGAAAAGAGAAGATAAAGATAAGAAAAGAAAAGGCCAAGGCCTTAAGAAATCCCCAAAAGTCAAGACTTAGGGATTTTAGCACGCAAGGTGCTCGAGAAAATGCCAAGGCATTTACAGATGAGAAAGAAAAGAAAGAAAAGCTATTTTATTTTCTAAGGCCAGTACCCGGCGTCCAAGGGCGTCGTTAAAGAAATCCAAGTGTCCAATTCCAAGGTCTTGGCCCTGGTAGACCAAGGTCTGCTCTATTAGGATTGGTGGCTCGCTACCCCAACCTTTTAGGGAACGCGCATGAGATGGTACTTACGTCTTCAGTGGATCCAAGTGATTATTATTTTCAAGTATATGCTTTAGCAAAGTTTCTAAAGTTTAAAGAGTTTTCCAAAAGTTAAAGAATAGCTAAAGTTTCAAGTTGAGCCAAGAAAAGTAAATTGAGATTTATTAATGCTTGAGTATGCATGTTTTGAGTTATACATGTTCTTAGTTTTCTTTCAAGCATATAAGTATCTCATATGATTTTCATATTGATCAAGAAGCATGTTTGCACATTTCGAGATTTTGTGAGCTAGATAGTACTTACTAAGCTTTTTGCTTACTAGTTGCATTTCCTCTTACTGCAGATAAAGGTAAAGGCAAGCAATTCTGAAGGAAGGCGACGAGGCGGTGCTGAGTAAAGTGTGTGTGGTGGCTGATTTTGGAGAGATCCTTGAGACGAGACAATTTAGTCATTTGAATTATAATGTTTTAGTTTATTTAAATTTCAAGTTCTTGCTTTATGGAGTTTAGCGAACATTTAAGCTTTGGATAGTTTTACATGCTCAATTTCTTAGAGTAAAGATTCCATGTCATTTTATTTAGCATACATATCCTTATGATTGCATTGGATGAGTAGAAGTGTGAGTAGTTTGAAATATTGATACTTTGTTAGAGAAATAGATGCATGTGCCAAGATAGTATTAATTTCCCTTTGAATCAAGTTTTTATTGCTTAAGTACGTCTAGAAAAGTTGCTTTCTCATTTGATAATGCCTTAGGGATGTTTCAGAATTTTGCGTGATGAGTTTCAATGGTTAGAAGTTAAGTTTGGTACAAACTCTAGCTTAAAGTCTATGTAGATTTTTCATAACTTGTTAAATTCCGCAAAAGTCCTAATTTCAAGTTTATGGATTCGTTTTGATTGGCTAAATTGTTTAGAAAACTGGTATAGAGTATAGAAATGATGTCATGATTTTATATGGCTCGAAAGTATAGGTTTGGTGGAGTTTTGAAACAAGGCTTCGAATCTGAAAAACAGGTTTCAGACTTATCAGTCGACTGGTACAGTATCAGTCGACTGATACCCGTAAGCTGAGTTGGGCGAGGCAAGTTTCAATAAGTATTTTCTTACGAGTTTTTGAGAAAGAAAGTGTGACATGGTATTATGCATGACTATTTGAGTTAGAATATCATTCTTAGATAGATTAAAAAGAAAAAAAAAGATTTCCGCATTTTTAGTCGTGCATTAGAGTCGAGAAGTAGACAAAAGTAACGATCCGTCTAAGGCAGGAGAAGGCGGGTCGCTACAGGTGGTATCAGAGCAGTTCCCATTCTCCAGCATCACACACACATCAGCATCAACCTTGCCGTCTCAAAGTAAGAAAGCTTTAAGTTTCAGTTTTTCTATTGCTCCTTTACTTAATTGCAGTATAGAGAAATGCTTAAGTACTTACTCATATGTGCATAGAACAAGGAAGCATGTTTAATACCTTAGTATCACGGAATCATGTTTAATCCCTAGAATGGATATTAGAGAAATGCTTAAGTACTTACTTGATTTGCCCAAAAGTAAGTTTTGGGATTATGGCACGTAAGGTGCTTGATAAAAGTTTTGAGTAAGACCAAGGTCTTACTAAGCCCTAGAACGAGTTCTAGGACTAAGAAATGAGATAAGAATCAAGACCAAGGTCTTGTTATATCCTAAAGCAAGTTTGGGAACATTACCATTAAGTGTTAAGTTATACATTTGAGGGCGTCCTAGAAAGGCCCAAAACGAGGAGCAAGCTCCTAGAGGGCAAGAGGCAACAGAGTCAGTACCCCCACCAAATCTCTTAGACGTGGTGGCTCAGTTACAGAGACAGCTAGCAGAACAACAGCAAGTTATTGCCACTAGGATGGCTAACTAGCAGGTCGTTATTATTACCTCGCCGGTGGCGAATGTAGTGGCACCAGTTGTGATCGAAGACCCATCGATTACATCTGTAGTCCGGCAAGGGGGGTAAGGCAAGAAGCGTACCTCATTCAGTAGAAGAAACTGAAGCCAGGGAACTTCCCAGGCACAAGCAAACCATGGGATGCTTAAGCATGGTTCAAAACGTTGGAAAGAATAGTAGGGCTACTGGACTGGCATGAGGTAGAGAAGATAAAGTGTGCATCTTTCTGCCTTACGGGAGATGCTAGAATATAGTGGAAGAGAGTCAAGGCCAAGAGAAATGTCAGCCAGATGACATGGGCCGACTTCGAGACTGAGTTCTTCGAAGAATACTTTCACATGCAAGTAACCAACAAGCATTATGATGAATTCACGGAGTTCAGACAAGGAGAACTATCCGTGGATGAAGCAGTGAAGATGTTTAAGCGGTTAGCTCATCTGTGCCCAGAGCTAGTTAGCACAGAAAAAGAGATAGTTAGGCTAATGCTCAAGATGTTAAGGCCTGAGATAGCGTTAAAGGGGGCTAGCGGTGTTAAGAGGCTGCAAACCTCCGAAGAACTAATAAGTAGTGCTTTGATCACTGAGCACTACTTAAACAGTATAAAGGCCACCAGGAAGGTTGAACGAGGGAGTTCTTAACAACCTTACCGTCAAGGGAAGTGATGGCCTCTACTGAGAGGCTAAGGGCAGTATCAATCTAGATTTCCAACCGAGAGCTCTACAGTGACTTGGTAGTCCTTGAAATGAAGGATTACAATGTCATTTTAGGAATGGACTTCTTGAGCAAGTATAATGCTTCTATAGACTGCCGCAAGAGAAAAGTCAAGTTCACACCGGAAGCAGAACCTTCATTTGAGTTTATTGGAGACCCAAGGAGAAAGATAAATAGGTTCCTATCTACCTTACAAGCTTAGAGAATGTTAGAGAAGGGGTGCTCTGGTTCTAGCTCATATAGTGGATGCAAGTCAAGGAGAAGGATTGAAGAGAGAAGTAGTGAGGGTAATCTGTGACTATCCTGAGGTGTTTCCTGAAGAGTTACCAGGACTCCTTCCCAATCGGGAAATTGAGTTTGACATTGAGTTGGCCCCAGGAACCAACCCAATTTCGAAGGCACCTTATCGCATGGCACCAGCAGAACTGAAAGAATTACAAGAACAATTGCAAGAGCTGCTTGACAAGGGTTTCATCCGCCCTAGTCATTCACCTTGGGGAGCTCCTGTACTGTTTGTCAAGAAGAAAGATGGATCTATGCGAATGTGCATAGATTATCGAGCTTTGAATAAGGTAACCATCAAGAACAGATATCCTTTGCCAAGGATAGATGATTTATTTGATCAGCTGAAGGGAGCCACAGTGTTCTCCAAGATAGATCTGCGATCAGGTTACCATCAGCTCAGAGTGAAGGAGAGTGATGTGCCAAGGACTGCTTTCAGTACAAGATATGGGCACTATGAGTTTGTGGTCATGCCCTTTGGAGTGACAAACGCCCCTGCGACGTTTATGGATCTAAAGAATAGAGTGTTCAAGAATTTTCTGGACAAGTTCGTCATTGCCTTCATTGATGATATCCTAGTGTATTTAAAGACTCGGAAAGAACATGAAGAACACCTGAAGATAGTGTTGCAAACCTTACACCAGAAGGAGTTGTACGCCAAATTCTCAAAGTGTGAGTTTTGGCTTGATCAGGTGGCCTTCCTAGGCCACATTGTATCCAAAGAAGGCATTCAAGTTGATCCAGCCAAGATAGAAGCAGTCAGCCACTGGTGTAGACCCAAGAATGCCAGTGAAATCAGAAGCTTCTTAGGCCTGGCAGGATATTACAGAAAATTTGTGGAGGACTTTTCCAGAATAGCCTCTCCTCTCACAGCCCTGACCAGAAAGAACCAGACGTTTGAGTGGTCAGATAAATGCGAGCACAGCTTCCTAGAACTGAAGAAAAGATTGACTAGTGCTCCCATCCTGACTGTTCCAGAGAGTGACAAGGCCTTTGACATCTACAGTGATGCATCCAAGATGGGCCTTGGAGCTGTCCTCATGCAAGAAGGAAAGGTAATAGCATATGCCTCCAGACAGCTCAAGGACTATGAGAAGAATTACCCTACACCATGACCTTGAGCTAGCAGCTGTGGTTTTTGCACTGAAGCTCTGGAGACACTACCGTATGGAGTGCAGTGCAGAATCTTCACAGACCATCAGAGTTTGAAGTACTTCTTCACTCAGAAGGATCTGAATATGAGGCAGCGCAGGTGGCTAGAGTTGGTCAAAGATTATGACTGTGAAATCCTCTACCACCCAGGTAAAGCTAATAAAGTGGCAGATGCACTGAGCAGGAAATCCTGCGTAGCACTGATGTCCCTATCATCACTGTCCCTACCACTTCAGAAAGAAATAAAGGATTTTAGAGTCGAGGTAATAATTGGGCAACTTTCTGCATTGACTCTAGAGTCAACCCTGCTTGTGGATATACAAAGAAAGCAAAGTCAAGACCCAGAGATCCAGAAGATCAAGCAGGAGATCCAAGAGGCAGAAAATTCAGAGTTTCGAGTATCAGATAGTGGCAACCTCTATCTTGGAGACCGCCTTTGCGTCCCCAATGATGAGGAACTAAGAAAGAATATTTTAGAAGAAGCCCACAGTACCCCGTACTCTATGTACCCTGGTTCTACCAAGATGTACCAAGATGTAAAGCAAAGATTCTGGTGGTCTGGACTCAAGCGAAACGTAGCCAGATATATCAGTACATGCTTGACCTGCCAGAGAGTCAAAGCAGAGCACCAGAGACCAGGAGGAGTTCTACAGCCACTTCCCATTCCAGAGTGGAAGTGGGAAGAAATATCCATAGACTTTATCACAGGTCTCCCAAGGACCACCCATGGACACGATGCAATATGGGTGATAGTGGACAGATTGACCAAGTCTGCCCACTTCCTAGCCATCAAGTTATCGCATTCGGTAGAGCAATTAGCACAGCTGTACGTGAAAGAAGTGATCAGGCTTCACGGAGTTCCGAGGTCGATCGTGTCTGACAGAGATGGGCGGTTCACCTCCCATTTTTGGAGGTGTGTTCAGGACGCCCTAGGCACCAGACTTCAGTTCAGCACAGCTTTCCATCCCCAGACAGATGGACAAACAGAGAGAGTAAATCAGATTTTAGAAGACATGCTAAGGGCTTGTGCGTTGGACTTTAAAGGTAGTTGGTGCAAATTTCTGTGCTTAGCTGAGGTTGCCTACAACAATAGCTATCAGGCCACTATCAAGATGGCACCTTATGAGGCATTATATGGCAGGAAATGTAGATCACCCAAATGTTGGCAAGAAGCTGGTGAGAAGAAAGAGATGGAGTCAGGACTAGACAGCCAGACTGAGCTTATAGATGAGACCACTCAGGCTATCCAGACGATCCGCCAGAGGATTGAGACTGCCCAGAGTAGACAGAAAAGTTATGCTGACACACGCCGTAGGCCACTTGAATTCCAAGTTGGAGATTCAGTATTTCTCAAGGTCGCTCCCATGAAGGGAGTGGTGAGATTTGGCAAGAAGGGCAAGTTAAGTCCTCGCTACATAGGGCCCTACAAGATCATAAAGAGGGTTGGTAAGGTAGCATATGAGCTGGACCTACCAGAGGATATGTCAGCTATCCACAGTACCTTTCATGTCTCTATGCTAAAGAAGTGTATTCACGACCCTAGCCAAGTGATTCAGCCTCAGTCAGTACAGATCCAAGAAGATCTTAGTTATGAGAGCAGACCGACACAGATAGTGGACAAAGCAGTTAAAAGATTAAGAAACAAAGAAGTGCCACTAGTGAAGGTCATCTGGCAGAATCAAAAGCATGAAGAGGCTACTTGGGAACGTGGGACAGCATGAGAGAGAGATATCCAGAATTATTCTAAGTTCGAGGACGAACTTTTCATAAGGTATGGGGGATTGTAACGCCCCAAAATTCCCATTTTTAGTTCTTAAAGTCCTTAGAATTATTTAAAAATGGTTTAGAAATATTCTAGATATTTTTAGGGATTTTTAGAATATTTTTATGGAATTTTCCGAGTCCGTTTAGTATATTTAAAAAAGGAAAAACGTTTAAGGCAGCAAGGAGTTCGAACCCGCACCTCCGCGTGAGAGACAAGCGGGCAGACCAGCTGCGCCTTCGTTTTGTTGTAGAGAATAAGCGAATCAATAGATAAGTTGTAGTTAGGTCAATCCGCCCCATAAGTATAAATAGATAAGTTAAGAGAGGAAATTGGATTTTTGGTTTTCTCTCTTCCTCACCCTAGCGCGCGAGACAGCCTCCCTTCTCCTCTCTTGGGCGACGCCAACCAACACCAAGGCCAAGGGGGCCGGCCAAGGTTCTCCTCCAAGAGATCTTCCAATATTCGGAATCCCCGCGACGAGAGGAACGCGTAGGCGCGAAAGAATTCTCCGAGATCTCAAGTTTCTCCCGAGCCCTAGACGTCAATCTTGGTTGTAAGTCCAAGATATCAAT
>JAGFNQ010005723.1:91330-123469 GCA_024364735.1 Boesenbergia rotunda
TTAGTTCTTAAAGTCCTTAGAATTATTTAAAAATGGTTTAGAAATATTCTAGATATTTTTAGGAATATTTTTATGGAATTTTCCGAGTCCGTTTAGTATATTTAAAAAAAAAAACGTTTAAGGGCAGCAGGAGGTTCGAACCCTGCACTCGGGAGACCAGCGGGCAGACCGCTGGCAAGTCGTTTGTTGATAGAGAATAGAGTTAATAGAATAAGTTTAGTTAGGTCAATCCGCCATAAGTATAAATAGATAAGTTAAGAGAGGAAATTGATTTTGGTTTTCTCTCTTCCTCACCCTAGCCGCGCGAGACAGCCTCCCTTCTCCTCTCTTGGGCGACGCCAACCACACCAAGGCCAAGGGGGCGGCCAAGGTTCTCCTCCGAGAGATTTCCTATATTCGGGATCCCCGCGACGAGAGGAACGCGTAGGCGCGAAGAATTCTCCGAGATCTCAAGTTTCTCCGAGCCCTAGACGTCAATCTTGGTTGTAAGTCCAAGATATCAATGTAAGTACTGTCACCTGCAGTAAGAGGCGGTTTTTCCGCAGAATTTCCCTTAAAAGTTTTAAAAGAGATATTTCCTTGTTTTAAGTTTTTGCATGTGATCTTAGTTCATTATATGCTTGTATAAGTTTGATTAAAGCACCCTATGTGAGATTAGGGGCTAAGAAAGTTATGAGAAAAGAAAGAGAAGATAAAGATAAGAAAAGAAAAGGCCAAGGCCTTAAGAAATCCCAAAAGTCAAGACTTAGGGATTTTAGCACGCAAGGTGCTCGAGAAAATGCCAAGGCATTTACAGATAAGAAAGAAAAGAAAGAAAAGCTATTTTATTTTCTAAGGCCAGTACCCGGCGTCCAAGGGCGTCGTTAAAGAAATCCAGGTGTCCAATTCCAAGGTCTTGGCCCTGGTAGACCAAGGTCTGCTCTATTAGGATTGGTGGCTCGCTACCCCAACCTTTTAGGGAACGCGCATGAGATGGTACTTACGTCTTCAGTGGATCCAAGTGATTATTATTTTCAAGTATATGCTTTAGCAAAGTTTCTAAAGTTTAAAGAGTTTTCAAAAAGTTAAAGAATAGCTAAAGTTTCAAGTTGAGCCAAGAAAAGTAAATTGAGATTTATTAATGCTTGAGTATGCATGTTTTGAGTTATACATGTTCTTAGTTTTCTTTCAAGCATATAAGTATCTCATATGATTTTCATATTGATCAAGAAGCATGTTTGCACATTTCGAGATTTTGTGAGCTAGATAGTACTTACTAAGCTTTTTGCTTACTAGTTGCATTTCCTCTTACTGCAGATAAAGGTAAAGGCAAGCAATTCTGAAGGAAGGCGACGAGGCGGTGCTGAGTAAAGTGTGTGTGGTGGCTGATTTTGGAGAGATCCTTGAGACGAGACAATTTAGTTATTTGAATTACAATGTTTTAGTTTATTCAAATTTCAAGTTCTTGCTTTATGGAGTTTAGCGAACATTTAAGCTTTGGATAGTTTTACATGCTCAATTTCTTAGAGTAAAGATTCCATGTCATTTCATTTAGCATACATATCCTTATGATTGCATTGGATGAGTAGAAGTGTGAGTAGTTTGAAATATTGATACTTTGTTAGAGAAATAGATGCATGTGCCAAGATAGTATTAATTTCCCTTTGAATCAAGTTTTTATTGCTTAAGTATGTTTAGAAAAGTTGCTTTCTCATTTGATAATGCCTTAGGGATGTTTCAGAATTTTGTGTGATGAGTTTCAATGGTTAGAAGTTAAGTTTGGTACAAACTCTAGCTTAAAGTCTATGTAGATTTTTCATAACTTGCTAAATTCCGCAAAAGTCCTAATTTCAAGTTTATGGATTCGTTTTGATTGGCTAAATTGTTTAGAAAACTGGTATAGAGTATAGAAATGGTGTCATGATTTTATATGGCTCGAAAGTATAGGTTTGGTGGAGTTTTGAAACAAGGCTTCGAATCTGAAAAACAGGTTTCAGACTTATCAGTCGACTGGTACAGTATCAGTCGACTGATACCCGTAAGCTGAGTTGGGCGAGGCAAGTTTCAATAAGTATTTTCTTACGAGTTTTTGAGAAAGAAAGTGTGACATGGTATCATGCATGACTATTTAAGTTAGAATATCATTCTTAGATAGATTAAAAAGAAAAAAAAAGATTTCCGCATTTTTAGTCGTGCATTAGAGTCGAGAAGTAGACAAAAGTAACGATCCGTCTAAGGCAGGAGAAGGCGGGTCGCTACAGGTGGTATCAGAGCAGTTCCCATTCTCCAGCATCACACACACATCAGCATCAACCTTGCCGTCTTCAAGTAAGAAAGCTTTAAGTTTCAGTTTTTCTATTGCTCCTTTACTTAATTGCAGTATAGAGAAATGCTTAAGTACTTACTCATATGTGCATAGAACAAGGAAGCATGTTTAATACCTTAGTATCACGGAATCATGTTTAATCCCTAGAATGGATATTAGAGAAATGCTTAAGTACTTACTTGATTTGCCCAAAAGTAAGTTTTGGGATTATGGCACGCAAGGTGCTTGATAAAAGTTTTGAGTAAGACCAAGGTCTTACTAAGCCCTAGAACGAGTTCTAGGACTAAGAAATGAGATAAGAATCAAGACCAAGGTCTTGTTATATCCTAAAGCAAGTTTGGGAACATTACCATTAAGTGTTAAGTTATACATTTGAGGACGTCCTAGAAAGGCCCAAAACGAGGAGCAAGCTCCTAGAGGGCAAGAGGCAACAGAGTCAGTACCCCCACCAAATCTCTTAGACGTGGTGGCTCAGTTACAGAGACAGTTAGCAGAACAACAGCAAGTTATTGCCACTAGGATGGCTAACTAGCAGGTCGTTATTATTACCTCGCCGGTGGCGAATGTAGTGGCACCAGTTGTGATCGAAGACCCATCGATTACATCTGTAGTCCGGCAAGGGGGGTAAGGCAAGAAGCGTACCTCATTCAGTAGAAGAAACTGAAGCCAGGGAACTTCCCAGGCACAAGCAAACCATGGGATGCTTAAGCATGGTTCAAAACGTTGGAAAGAATAGTAGGGCTACTGGACTGGCATGAGGTAGAGAAGATAAAGTGTGCATCTTTCTGCCTTACGGGAGATGCTAGAATATAGTGGAAGAGAGTCAAGGCCAAGAGAAATGTCAGCCAGATGACATGGGCCGACTTCGAGACTGAGTTCTTCGAAGAATACTTTCACATGCAAGTAACCAACAAGCATTATGATGAATTCACGGAGTTCAGACAAGGAGAACTATCCGTGGATGAAGCAGTGAAGATGTTTAAGCGGTTAGCTCATCTGTGCCCAGAGCTAGTTAGCACAGAAAAAGAGATAGTTAGGCTAATGCTCAAGATGTTAAGGCCTGAGATAGCGTTAAAGGGGGCTAGCGGTGTTAAGAGGCTGCAAACCTCCGAAGAACTAATAAGTAGTGCTTTGATCACTGAGCACTACTTAAACAGTATAAAGGCCACCAGGAAGGTTGAACGATGAAGTTCTTAACAACCTTACCGTCAGGGGAAGTGATGGCCTCTACTGAGAGGCTAAGGGCAGTATCAATCTAGATTTCCAACCGAGAGCTCTACAGTGACTTGGTAGTCCTTGAAATGAAGGATTACGATGTCATTTTAGGAATGGACTTCTTGAGCAAGTATAATGCTTCTATAGACTGCCGCAAGAGAAAAGTCAAGTTCACACCGGAAGCAGAACCTTCATTTGAGTTTATTGGAGACCCAAGGAGAAAGATAAATAGGTTCCTATCTACCTTACAAGCTCAGAGAATGTTAGAGAAGGGGTGCTCTGGTTTCTAGCTCATATAGTGGATGCAAGTCAAGGAGAAGGATTGAAGAGAGAAGAAGTGAGGGTAGTCTGTGACTATCCTGAGGTGTTTCCTGAAGAGTTACCAGGACTCCTTCCCAATCGGGAAATTGAGTTTGAAATTGAGTTGGCCCCAGGAACCAACCCAATTTCGAAGGCACCTTATCGCATGGCACCAGCAGAACTGAAAGAATTACAAGAACAATTGCAAGAGCTGCTTGACAAGGGTTTCATCCGCCCTAGTCATTCACCTTGGGGAGCTCCTGTACTGTTTGTCAAGAAGAAAGATGGATCTATGCGAATGTGCATAGATTATCGAGCTTTGAATAAGGTAACCATCAAGAACAGATATCCTTTGCCAAGGATAGATGATTTATTTGATCAGCTGAAGGGAGCCACAGTGTTCTCCAAGATAGATCTGCGATCAGGTTACCATCAGCTCAGAGTGAAGGAGAGTGATGTGCCAAGGACTGCTTTCAGTACAAGATATGGGCACTATGAGTTTGTGGTCATGCCCTTTGGAGTGACAAACGCCCCTGCGACGTTTATGGATCTAATGAATAGAGTGTTCAAGGATTTTCTGGACAAGTTCGTCATTGCCTTCATTGATGATATCCTAGTGTATTCAAAGACTCGGAAAGAACATGAAGAACACCTGAAGATAGTGTTGCAAACCTTACACCAGAAGGAGTTGTACGCCAAATTCTCAAAGTGTGAGTTTTGGCTTGATCAGGTGGCCTTCCTAGGCCACATTGTATCCAAAGAAGGCATTCAAGTTGATCCAGCCAAGATAGAAGCAGTCAGCAACTGGTGTAGACCCAAGAATGCCAGTGAAATCAGAAGCTTCTTAGGCCTGGCAGGATATTACAGAAAATTTGTGGAGGACTTTTCCAGAATAGCCTCTCCACTCACAGCCCTGACCAGAAAGAACAGAAGTTTGAGTGGTCAGATAAATGCGAGCACAGCTTCCTAGAACTGAAGAAAAGATTGACTAGTGCTCCCATCCTGACTGTTCCAGAGAGTGACAAGGCCTTTGACATCTACAGTGATGCATCCAAGATGGGCCTTGGAGCTGTCCTCATGCAAGAGGTAAAGTAATAGCATATGCCTCCAGACAGCTCAAGGACTATGAGAAGAATTACCCTACACATGACCTTGAGCTAGCAGCTGTGGTTTTTGCACTGAAGCTCTGGAGACACTACCTGTATGGAGTGCAGTGCAGAATCTTCACAGACCATCAGAGTTTGAAGTACTTCTTCACTCAGAAGGATCTGAATATGAGGCAGCGCAGGTGGCTAGAGTTGGTCAAAGATTATGACTGTGAAATCCTCTACCACCCAGGTAAAGCTAATAAAGTGGCAGATGCACTGAGCAGGAAATCCTGTGCAGCACTGATGTCCCTATCATCACTGTCTCTACCACTTCAGAAAGAAATAAAGGATTTTGGAGTCGAGGTAATAATTGGGCAACTTTCTGCATTGACTCTAGAGTCAACCCTGCTTGTGGATATACAAAGAAAGCAAAGTCAAGACCCAGAGATCCAGAAGATCAAGCAGGAGATCCAAGAGGCAGAAAATTCAGAGTTTCGAGTATCAGATAGTGGCATCCTCTATCTTGGAGACCGCCTTTGCGTCCCCAATGATGAGGAACTAAGAAAGAATATTTTAGAAGAAGCCCACAGTACCCCGTACTCTATGCATCCTGGTTCTACCAAGATGTACCAAGATGTAAAGCAAAGATTCTGGTGGTCTGGACTCAAGCGAGACGTGGCCAGATATATCAGTACCTGCTTGACCTGCCAGAGAGTCAAAGCAGAGCACCAGAGACCAGGAGGAGTTCTACAGCCACTTCCCATTCCAGAGTGGAAGTGGGAAGAAATATCCATGGACTTTATCACAGGTCTCCCAAGGACCACCCATGGACACGATGCAATATGGGTGATAGTGGACAGATTGACCAAGTCTGCCCACTTCCTAGCCATCAAGTTATCGCATTCGGTAGAGCAGTTAGCACAGCTGTACGTGAAAGAAGTGATCAGGCTTCACGGAGTTCCGAAGTCGATCGTGTCTGACAGAGATGGGCGGTTCATCTCCCATTTTTGGAGGTGTGTTCAGGACGCCCTAGGCACCAGACTTCAGTTCAGCACAGCTTTCCATCCCCAGACAGATGGACAAACAGAGAGAGTAAATCAGATTTTAGAAGACATGCTCAGGGCTTGTGCGTTGGACTTTAAAGGTAGTTGGTGCAAATTTCTGTGCTTAGCTGAGTTGCCTACAACAATAGCTATCAGGCCACCATCAGGATGGCACCTTATGAGGCATTATATGGCAGGAAATGTAGATCACCCATATGTTGGCAAGAAGCTGGTGAGAAGAAAGAGATGGAGTCAGGACTAGACAGCCAGACTGAGCTTATAGATGAGACCACTCAGGCTATCCAGACGATCCGCCAGAGGATTGAGACTGCCCAGAGTAGACAGAAAAGTTATGCTGACACACGCCGTAGGCCACTTGAATTCCAAGTTGGAGATTCAGTATTTCTCAAGGTCGCTCCCATGAAGGGAGTGGTGAGATTTGGCAAGAAGGGCAAGCTAAGTCCTCGCTACATAGGACCCTACAAGATCATAAAGAGGGTTGGTAAGGTAGCATATGAGCTGGACCTACCAGAGGATATGTCAGCTATCCACAGTACCTTTCATGTCTCTATGCTAAAGAAGTGTATTCACGACCCTAGCCAAGTGATTCAGCCTCAGTCAGTACAGATCCAAGAAGATCTTAGTTATGAGAGCAGACCGACACAGATAGTGGACAAAGCAGTTAAAAGATTAAGAAACAAAGAAGTGCCACTAGTGAAGGTCATCTGGCAGAATCAAAAGCATGAAGAGGCTACTTGGGAACGTGAGGACAGCATGAGAGAGAGATATCCAGAATTATTCTAAGTTCGAGGACGAACTTTTCATAAGGTATGGGGGATTGTAACGCCCCAAAATTCCATTTTTAGTTCTTAAAGTCCTTAGAATTATTTAAAAATGGTTTAGAAATATTCTAGATATTTTTAGGGATTTTTAGAATATTTTTATGGAATTTTCCGAGTCCGTTTAGTATATTTAAAAAAGGAAAAACGTTTAATGGCAGCAAGGAGTTCGAACCCTGCACCTCCGCGTGAGAGACAAGCGGGCAGACCAGCTGCGCCAATTCGTTTTGTTGGTAGAGAATAAGCGAATCAATAGATAAGTTGTAGTTAGGTCAATCCGCCCCATAAGTATAAATAGATAAGTTAAGAGAGGAAATTGAATTTTTGGTTTTCTCTCTTCCTCACCCTAGCCGCGCGAGACAGCCTCCCTTCTCCTCTCTTGGGCGACGCCAACCCACACCAAGGCCAAGGGGGCCGGCCAAGGTTCTCCTCCAAGAGATCTTCCATATTCGGATCCCCGCGACGAGAGGAACGCGTAGGCGCGAAGAATTCTCCGAGATCTCAAGTTTCTCCCGAGCCCTAGACGTCAATCTTGGTTGTAAGTCCAAGATATCAATGTAAGTACTGCTCACCTGCAGTAAGAGGCGGTTTTTCCGCGAGAATTTCCCTTAAAAGTTTAAAAGAATATTTACCTTAGTTTATAATTTTGCATGTGATTTAGTTGTTATATGCTTATGTATAAGTTTAATTAAATACCCTATATGAGTTTAGGGTCTAAGAAAGTTATGAGAAAAGAAAAGAGAAGATAAAGATAAGAAAAGAAAAGGCCAAGGCCTTAAGAAATCCCCAAAAGTCAAGACTTAGGGATTTTAGCACGCAAGGTGCTCGAGAAAATGCCAAGGCATTTACAGATGAGAAAGAAAAGAAAGAAAAGCTATTTTATTTTCTAAGGCCAGTACCCGGCGTCCAAGGGCGTCGTTAAAGAAATCCAGGTGTCCAATTCCAAGGTCTTGGCCCTGGTAGACCAAGGTCTGCTCTATTAGGATTGGTGGCTCGCTACCCCAACCTTTTAGGGAACGCGCATGAGATGGTACTTACGTCTTCAGTGGATCCAAGTGATTATTATTTTCAAGTATATGCTTTAGCAAAGTTTCTAAAGTTTAAAGAGTTTTCCAAAAGTTAAAGAATAGCTAAAGTTTCAAGTTGAGCCAAGAAAAGTAAATTGAGATTTATTAATGCTTGAGTATGCATGTTTTGAGTTATACATGTTCTTAGTTTTCTTTCAAGCATATAAGTATCTCATATGATTTTCATATTGATCAAGAAGCATGTTTGCACATTTCGAGATTTTGTGAGCTAGATAGTACTTACTAAGCTTTTTGCTTACTAGTTGCATTTCCTCTTACTGCAGATAAAGGTAAAGGCAAGCAATTCTGAAGGAAGGCGACGAGGCGGTGCTGAGTAAAGTGTGTGTGGTGGCTGATTTTGGAGAGATCCTTGAGACGAGACAATTTAGTATTTGAATTACAATGTTTTAGTTTATTTAAATTTCAAGTTCTTGCTTTATGGAGTTTAGCGAACATTTAAGCTTTGGATAGTTTTACATGCTCAATTTCTTAGAGTAAAGATTCCATGTCATTTATTTAGCATACATATCCTTATGATTGCATTGGATGAGTAGAAGTGTGAGTAGTTTGAAATATTGATACTTTGTTAGAGAAATAGATGCATGTGCCAAGATAGTATTAATTTCCCTTTGAATCAAGTTTTTATTGCTTAAGTATGTCTAGAAAAGTTGCTTTCTCATTTGATAATGCCTTAGGGATGTTTCAGAATTTTGCGTGATGAGTTTCAATGGTTAGAAGTTAAGTTTGGTACAAACTCTAGCTTAAAGTCTATGTAGATTTTTCATAACTTGTTAAATTCCGCAAAAGTCCTAATTTCAAGTTTATGGATTCGTTTTGATTGGCTAAATTGTTTAGAAAACTGGTATAGAGTATAGAAATGATGTCATGATTTTATATGGCTCGAAAGTATAGGTTTGGTGGAGTTTTGAAACAAGGCTTCGAATCTGAAAAACAGGTTTCAGACTTATCAGTCGACTGGTACAGTATCAGTCGACTGATACCCGTAAGCTGAGTTGGGCGAGGCAAGTTTCAATAAGTATTTTCTTACGAGTTTTTGAGAAAGAAAGTGTGACATGGTATTATGCATGACTATTTGAGTTAGAATATCATTCTTAGATAGATTAAAAAGAAAAAAAAAAGATTTCCGCATTTTTAGTCGTGCATTAGAGTCGAGAAGTAGACAAAAGTAACGATCCGTCTAAGGCAGGAGAAGGCGGGTCGCTACAATCACACATGAAGAACATATCCGAGGAACGAGAGCCGAGGGAGGAGGACTCCGAGGGCAAACCGGGAAGTGGACTTCAAGGGCACACATGAAGGGTGGCATGGAGGTAAGCCAAGGGAAGGCTTGTGTGCGCATCCAAGGGACGATAGCAAGAGGAAGAAGACTTCAAGGGGCAAGCCAAGGGAGCATACCTGAAGGCACACGTGAAGGAGAGTGTTCGGAGTGAATGGAAGTGAGTGGAGAGGTTGGGCAGTTGACTGGCCAAAGGGCAGTCGACTGCCAAAACTCACAGAAGGTTTTCAGCCTTCGACCAGTCGACTGCCCCAGGAGCAGTCGACTGGTCACCCCGAAAAACTAGCCGTTGGCTAGCATTTAAAGCTAGACCAGTCGACTGCCAAATGGGCAGTCGACTGGTGCGGGTTAGACAACTTGCGAAGCTGTTTTTTACTCTTATTTAAAAGGGACTTTTTGGCACAAGTTGGGTACGGTTTTTCTCTGTACCAAAGTAATGTTAGTGCCCATATTGTTCAGTTCTTCCTCTAGCTTTCATTGCATCTTGTAAAGAGGAAGAAGACGATCTTGTGAAGGTTTTCTCCACCTTGAAGGAGGTTTTCATAGTGGAGAGTGTGCAACCGTGTGGATCCTTGGATTAGTCACCTTTCGGGGTGGATACCAAGTAAAACCTTTGTGTTAGCATTGAATCTTTTGTTTTCTATTATATTTTGTATTGTGCTAACCATATTGTAGAGAAAAATCGAAAAGAGCTATTCACCCCCCCCCCCCCGCTCTAGCCGAGCCATCGATCCTAACATCTGATACTTTACATTGTAGATAACATGGTGTGTGGTGTCGCACAGAAGATCATGTTATCAGTTCCTTGTAGAGTATAAGTAGAGACTCACAACCGAGATGGATTTGGACAACCATCAGGATGGTTGTAGTGTAATTTGGTGTTGGTTTATCTTGACCATTGAATTACACTACTGCACTTTGTGTGTATTGAGCTGGACCGACACAGAGGTGATTCAATTTATACTGACTTTATAATTGAATCAGACCTCAACTATTATGGAGTACATGCTCTGAATCCCGATATAATAACGGGCGCATGTACTCAGTATTTATTTCTTTGATTTACCAATGGGCGAGATTTATTCTGTTAAATCGATAAGCCTGGTAAGTTGGGGAATAATATTATTTACATGGTGTGTCATTGATTATAGAAGGAAGTCATGTCCTGGTGAGTCGGGTTGATAATGACCCCTGAGGAGCTCATAAGATTCGTCATGTTAAATCCTGCAGGTGGACTTGGTCCGACATGATGATAAGGTTGAGTGGTACTACTCAAGAAGTTAGATGTTAATTAATTAAATTGTCAGTAATTTAATTAATTAACAGACATTCGATATCTTAAACACGGAGAGATACTTATACTCATAATAGGTGGAGCCCATATTTAAATATGAGGGTTGGTAAGGTAGATCAATGAGGGTCCTTTAGTGGAATGGATCTTCATTAATGGATCAGGCCTTGATCCATTAGGTGGCCAAGACCCAACTCCTCCTCATGGTCCCTATTGTATCCCTATATATACCCATGGAGTCATGAGACCAAGGCATCCAATTCATCCAACACAAGAGAACCCTAGAGCCTCTCTCTCTCTTTTCTCTCATCCTCTCTCTCTCCTAGGTCTTGAGGTGGCCGGCGGCTAAGGGATCCAAGGGAGGTGGCGCAAGGTGATAAGGAAGGAAGAAACACATCTCTTCTTCCTCTCCTCTTCATCCTTTTCTTCCTTTCATCCCTAGAAGTCTCGGTAGCAAGAAGGAGGGGTGGCGCCACCTTGGTTTGAAGGTGGTCAGCGGCGGTGAGGAAGAAAAGATAGAAGTTGCAGCGGCTTGGGTTTTTCAAGGAAGAAAATATCTCATCCTCTTCTTCTCTAGCTTCTTCCTCTTCTTCCTCTTCTCTTGGAGCTGGAGCAAGTGAACTAAGGAGGCCTCACCTCCTTTTAGCCGGCGGTGCATAGGAGAAGAAGAAGACTTGTGGACGGCGGCAACCCTAGGGTTATGGTGGTCGGCGCAAGTTGAAGGGGATTGGTTGGTGGCCTTGGTGACTTCGGTTCTTAGTAGATCGTCACCCACATGACGTCCAAGAAGGGAGGGTCATATAGTAGATGATCGCGAGGTAAACGGGAAGGTATAACTTCTCCCATGGCTCTTTGATCTTATTATTTCATGTGATTATGTAATTACATGTTGTTTAATTAATTATCATTGTTGTTAATTATTTGCTAATTAATTATGATAATTAATTATTTTAGACCCCGATGATAAACACAAAAATCGGTGATCCGCTCATCGTTTATTCCGCGGCTAATCGGTTAGACGAGATTGATTTCTAGAACAACTTGGTTGTTCAAACGATCGCTCAAATTGATTAACACGATGATGAGACGGTCGTTTGGGAAATAGGTCTCCATTCGGATTAAAAATTTTAATCCATGGACATAGAGAGATTTCCCATGCGCGACCCGGAATCCACAACCATCACTACTCTCTTCCTGCGTCGACTAACCACTCATGCTCTGCTGCTACGACACCGGGAAGCTCTCCAACACTGCACATTCAACATCTACTCGACATGTTGGTATTAGCTTTATTATTACATACTTATACTTTCACATTCAAAGGGAGCTACTAACTTCCCTTACATCTTGTATAATATTACTTTATCTAAAAAAAATATCGTAGAAAGAATTATAGTGCATTGCCCATCGAGAGCGATCGAGAACTGTGGGCCTTGTAGTAGGAGTCACTAATGGATCTGAACCAAGTAAAAGAAAAGTATCTCTGATTTTCCGCTACTTATTATTTTTGTGTTTTTCGTTGACTAAAATATCAGAAAAGAAAGTTTTAAGAACGATCGAGATTCACCCCCCTTCTCCCCCTCTCGGTTTCCAACAATCCGACATATATTGCATTTTATTCTTGAGTTGAGAGAAATGACTAACGATCTCAACTCTCAAGTTATTATAAATGCTATGGATGCAGTTGGTAATACAAAGGAAATGTGAAGGATTTTTGTGATAAATATGAGATAGATGTACCAGACATGCAAGCTTCTCGTTGATCAGGTAGAGGGCGGTTGAGTAAAGGAAATGTTATCTTAGAATATCATTATCGAATTGATATATTCACTAGCACCAAAATTCAATATTACAAGAAATGAATTATCAATTTAATGAAAATACAATAAAATTACTCCGGCTGAGCTCAGCTTTGGATCCAAGAGATGGATACAAATCATTTAATATCAATTATATTTAATAATTTATTGAAAAGTTTTATCTCGATGAATTTACAAGTCAAAAAAATTACATATAAAATATTAGTTGGAGCTTTTGGATATTGACATTCGGCATAAATCAGTATTTTCATAATATATCAATACTATTAGTATTATGTTAATTATTATAGAAGACAGTAAAGCAAGAGCATTATTATATTGTGGATAGATTGATCAAACTTATTTTTAGTCTTTAAATTTCTACTACGAGCATTTTTCATATATGAAAATTGTTAAGACGCGATTGTGGAATAAGATTGAAGATGATTTCTGGATTAATTCTGATGGGGTTGAATGCCCCGTGGCGGGCATGGGGCCTGAAAAAGTTGTGTGATAAAATCCACCGAGCCGGAATGACTCCCTTTTGTGACACCCGAGACCCTCTCAGAAGAGAGAACCCAGAGACCAACTCGAGTAGGTATAAACCCGCAGATAGCTTCAGAAAGACACACCCCCGAGCTCACCTCAGGGGGTAAGTCCCCAAGAGCACCTCGAAGAGACGAATGCTCGGGACCCTCGGGCCAAATGATGGTAGCCCACAACGAATGTCACGATGAGCCTCAAATTTTAATTAATAAATTGAAAACCCTTAGCTCACAAATTTAAGTGTAGTATAGGAGCCTCAAGTCATATTTTTCCAAGGACTAGTTAAGAATTCTTAACTCGAGCTAGATTTTGTCGTTTTCTTTTGGGTTTTCAAGTGAAATGAGTTTTTCTGCGATAAGGAATGAAATTATAGATGGAAACAGAATGAGCTCAGCTAAATTAGAAACTAACTAGAAAATTGCGGCAACTACACTAATCTTATTTGAAAACTGAGCAATTCACTTCAAAACTATGAGATTGCAATTCAAGAACTAATATTGAATGTAGGAAAACATAAGATCTGTAGCTAAATTGCAGAATTATAAAAACTAGAACAAAGCATGCTTAAGAAACATATCTGAGATGTAAATTGATTCAAACTAAAACCACTAAGCAAACAAGTGTTTGGAAACGAATTTTTCCTAAATTAAACATCAAACCAGTCCCTTGCCAAGATTTCCTCTTGCCGTCACACAAAAGCTCGGCTAGAAACCCTCTAGCTCGAAAATCAGCAAAAAACAGACTCCCTTGATCAGTTTGCTTTGGCTTGGTGCGAATTGATCTTCCTAATCGGTCACGGAACCGATCAGGACTCCTTCTAATCGGATTGGAGACCGATCAGTAGTGTCTCTGTCCGATCAACAAGACCGATCAGTATCTGAAATCTCCCACCGAGCTCTTCTTCTTGACAGGCTGAATTGAAACTCGACTCAGAAACCCTCAGAAACCCTCCGAAGAACCCCTCCGAATTGCTCCGACAGCTCCAATCGAAGAAAAGCAGCGATCAACAAGGAATCGATCAGTGGAAACAAAGCTCCGGGCGAAACCCTCACCTGAGCTTTCCAGAGACATTTGATTAGCAAACTTAACAGAAAATCTACCTCGATGATTCAAAATCTTGAAAAGAAGCTTGGATCTGATATGGTCGCGCGGATCGGAGAAGAAAATGGTAAGAAATCGAAGAACAGATGAAGAACTCGTGACGCCTGAGCTGGGGAGAGGAATTCCTGATTTAACTAATTCCCATTAAAAATGAATGGATGTGATCATCCTCGCTTAATCCAATGGTCAGATCATCTCGGATTGGAATCAAACTTTCCAGATCTCCATCAATGGTCAGGATCTTCTTCTCCTTAGCTTGGATCGATCAGATTTGCAACGGATGGCTCGGATTACCCTTCCTTTTTAATGGATGGCTTAGACTCCTCTTGAGCTTGATCCAACGGCTAGATGACTTCTGATTTGGACCAAAACTTCATATCTTGATCTATGGTCTTGATTAACTCTACCTTGAGCTCGGATTGGTCAGAAGATAATAGATGGCTCAGATCTCCCAATGACTTGATTGGACGACCCACATTTCTCCATCCTTGATCCTCTTGATCCGAATCTAAGTCTGAACTCAAATTTGATCCAATTTGATCTAGGTCCATGATCATTTGAAGCCTACAAAATTATATTCAAATTTTAATGCCAAAACATCTCAAATATCAAAAGAATTGCATCAAAAGCCAAAATAGAAATAACTCATGGAACCTAGTGTAAATACAAGATTAAACATGTAAAAAGGATCAAAACACGGGTTTAAGAGCCTAAATTGATTATTAAAATGGTAATTATCACCAAACAACCTCGAGATCACCTCGGGGTAGTGGGGCCCATGGAACACTTAAGCAGAGGTTCGTCTTCCTTAGATCGGCAGGTCATCATCATCCATTATTACGGAGTAATTACGACCCATGATAAGCTACCATCAAGGCCTTAATTATCGCAACGACTCAGACTGAGGAACCCCCCTCTGGTAAAGGGTGGTACGCATTCTTCACTACACACATACTATCTTACCTTCTTTTCATTTTCTCCATCGAGGCACTGACTTGAGCGTCGGAGTGGGCTCCGTCAGACAACCTCCGGCGTGTTGCCCTAACGCTCATGTTAATAGCGTAGGGTGTGACTTCCTCTTCGATCGTCAGCGTCCTCATGGGCAGAACCCTGGTGACTGGCCGTTGATGTTGATTCCTTCCGGAACAAGTTTGACGTCGTCTGTGGGAAACCAGTAAAGCACCCGAAGGAGCACCAATGACAGAGCCAGGGGGACAATCCATGATCCTGACGAAAGAGGAACTTGATCGCCGAGGAGCTACCACCATCAAAGAAAAGCTCCGGCATCCACAAGTGGAGCCCATCGATTCACCACGAGGGGCTTTGGATCAAAGGGAGACCATGATCTCCCTAGGTCTCTCTTACAGGGCCTTACTGAAATTCTACGAAGCCTTGCAAGTGGATCTTGCTGACCCGCGAGAAGATGAAGGACCCAAGGAAGAACGGAGAGAGGTCGTGAGTGAGGAGGTGTGGATTCACCCTCAACAAGGAGGGGGTGTTACGAGGATTGCCACCGACCTTGCACCAGAACTAAGAAGTCATCTCGTAGACTGCCTAAGGAGTCACAAAGATGTCTTCGCCTGGGCCGCCGAAGAAATCAAAGGGGTTCCCCCGGCGTTAGCCATGCATCATCTGCAGGTTACCCCGGGAGCCCGGCCTGTGAAGCAGAGGCAGAGGCACTTTGTACCAGAACAAGCTATCCAAGACGAAGTTCAGAAGTTGTTAAAAGTCGGGCACATCAGAGAAGTTCAATTTCTGGCTTGGTTAGCTAATGTAGTCCTCATCCCTAAACTGAGAGGTAAATGGCGAGTCTGCATCAATTTTCATGATTTGAATAAAGCTTGCCCCAAGGATTGTTATCCCCTGCCTCGAATAGACCGGTTAGTGGACTCTACAACCGATTGTGAGTTTATCTCAATGTTGAATGCCTATCAAGGCTACCACCAAGTCTTGCTTGCTCCCGAGGACCAGGAGAAATTCAGTTTTGTGACGGCCGACGACATGTATTGCTATAATGTCATGCCCTTCGGCCAATGCTGGTGCCACTTACCAGCGGATGATGGGCAAATTCTTCAGGCACTAGATCGGAAGAAACATCAAGGTGTACGTAGATGATATCTTGGTCAAGACTGACAAGGGAAGCGACATGATAGCCGACTTAGAAGAAACATTCACTACCCTAAGGGTCAATAGGTTGAAATTGAACCCCGCTATGTGTTTGTTCGGGGTGAAGAGCGGTCGGTTACTGGGTTACATGGTGACAGAGAGGGGGATCGAGGCTAATTCGGAAAATATAAAAGCTATTCTGGATATGCCGCCCCCTCGCAACTTCAAGGAGGTATAGCGGCTGAATGAAAGAATCACGGTGCTGTCCAGATTCATCTCCAAATCTGCACATAAGACACTGCCATTCTTCAAAATTTTGAGAAAGACAGCCAAGTTCGAGTGGGATGAACAGTGTGAGAAAGCCTTCGCAGATTTGAAGACTTACCTCGCCACACTCCCCATCCTCTACAAACCGATGGAAGGGGAGACTTTGTTTGTCTACCTATCGGTCGCAGAGCAAGCGATAGGCTCGGCGCTTGTTCGAGAACAAGGCAGGGTGTAATATCCTATATACTTCTTCGGACATCTCCTAAAAGATGCTGAAACGTGGTACACCACGATGCAGAAACTGGCTTATGCCTTGGTCTTAATGGCCCGGAGGTTAAGGTCATATTTCTTAGCACATCCCATTGTGGTCCTCACCAATAGCCCGCTCGCACGAGTCCTCACCAATCCTGAAGCTTCAGGTAGGCTGATCAAATGGACAACGGAGTTAAGTGAGTACGACATTGAGTATCAGCCTCGCATCGCTATCAAGGGACAATCCCTCTCAGGCTTCATGTTGGAGACTGTCCCAGAGTTCGAAGCTTAAGGAATGTGGAAGATCTATGTGGACGGCCCTCCAACAGCCTGGACAACGGGGTTGGGGTGTTAATGGTCTCCCCTCAGGGAGACACATTACATTTATCCATCCGGCTCCACTTTAAAGCTAACAACAATAAAGTTGAGTACGAGGCAATCCTGGCGGGCCTGCAAGTAGCTAAACACATGGGGGCTAGTTGGGTTACTGTATATTCAGACTCTTAGCTCGTGGCGTAGCAGATAAAGAGTGACTTTGAAGTAAGGTGTGAGCTCCCGCAGAAATATGTAGCCCTTTACGAACAGCTGAAGACCTCCTTCATAGAGTTTATCTTGCAGGGCTGACAATGTTCAGGCCGACGAGCTAGCCAAACTGGCTAGCTCTATCTCAACCTGGCAGTTAGATGAACCTAGTGCCACGGAGGCAAAAGTAGCACAGATTGGAGAGGAAGCAGGGGGCGGCACCTGAACCGATTGGAGGGATCTATATGTGGGGTTCCTGTGCAGGGGGATTGTTCCAAGCATGGACCAAGGAAGCCGGCTATTCAGCTATTGGGCGGCCAGCTTCACGTTGGTCAACGATCAACTGTATAGGAGGGTCTTTGTGCGACCTCTCCTCAAATGTGTCGAGCCAGAGGAGGCTTACTACGTGATGAGGGAGGTACATGAAGCCATCTGCGGGAGTCACATTGGGGGAAGATACCTGTCCAGGAAGATCATTTTGGCAGGGTACTTTTGGCTTACCCTCTAGGCCAACGCTCTCAAGTTCGTGGCCGGGTGCGAAGCCTGTCAAAGACATCAGCATGTGACTCACCGCCCGATCGAGCCCCTGCGAGTCTCTACAGTGTCTTGCCCTTTCGATCAGTGGGGAATGGACATTGTAAGCACCTTTCCCGTCAGGCCACAGCAGAAGAAGTTCCTGCTGGTTCTCGTAGACTATTTCTCCAAATGGGTAGAAGCGGAACCCTGTGCGACAATCATGGAGGTCGCGATGATGAAAGTCCTATGGAGGGACATCATCTACAGATACGGCATCCCCTACAAGCTGGTGTCAGACAATAGAAGATAATTTTTGGGACGCAAGCTAAAAGAATGGTGCGAGGGGTTGGGCATTCGGCAGACCTTCACCTCAGTAGCCTACCCGCAGGGCAATGGACAGGCTAAGGTCGTCAATCGTGAAATCTTGCAGGGACTCAAGATAAAGCTAGATCACGTTGGGGGCAGCTAGGTCGATGAACTCCCTAGTATCCTGTAGTCCTACCATACCGCCCCATGAGAAGGAACAGGCGAGAGCCCTTTCCAACTAGTATACGGGGCTGAGGTCGTCATCCCAGCGGAGGTAGGGGAGGAGTCCGCCTGACGACAACACTATCACAAGGAGGACAACAATCAAGAGCGGTTGATTTACCTAGACCTCATCTCTGAGGTGCGGGATAGAGCAATGGCTCAGTTGGAAGCAATCTCGACGAAGGATGTAGCAAGCCTATAATCGTCGGGTGATCGCCCGCAGCTTTGAGGTTGGTGACAAGGTTTGGAAGAGGATCAAGCCAGTCGGCGACCCTGGGAAGCTGGAGCCACAGTGGGATGGACCGTATGTTATCATCAAAAAACTCACCAGGGGTAGCTACTATCTAGAAGACGATAAAGGCAAGGGGCTAGAAAAGCCATGACACTCCAACCATCTCCGCCCCAATCGTACTCGGTGAGGCGTTGGGATGTTTGATTACCTATTGTATTCTTTTTTACACTATCTTGCAGTTCAGTATATAAAAAAAGTAAACAGAATATTATGCGGAAAGCACTGAATCCTTACCTGGGCAAAACCCTACTACCTCCACGGTGAGTAGCATGACCTCTTTGCTACACATGCCCGACCAAGAGCTGTAAAACCCTACTACCTCTCAGTGAGTAGGCTTGGCCTCGAAGTTGCACATTCCCAGCTAGGAGCTGCAAAACCCTAATGCCTCTCGGTGAGTAGGCTTGGCCTCGGAGCTGCACATACCCGGCCTGGAGCTGTAAACCCCTACAGCCACTCGGTGAGTATGCTTGGCCTCAGAGCTGCACATGCCCGGCCAAGAGCTGCAAAACCATAATGCCTCTCGGAGAGTAGGCTTGGCCTCGGAGCTGCACATACCCGGCCAGGAGCTGTAAACCCCTACTGCCTCTCGGTGAGTATGCTTGGCCTCGGAGCTGCACATGCCCGGCCAGGAACTGTAAATCCCTACTGCCTCTCAGTGAGTAGGCTTGGCCTCAGAGCTGCACATGCCCGGCCAGGAGCTGCAAAAATCCTACTGTCTCTAGGTGAGTAGGCTTGGCCTCGGAGCTGCACATGTCTGGCCAGGAGCTGGAAAACCCTACAGCCTCTCGGTGAGTAGGCTTGGCCTCGGAGCTGCACATGCCCGGCTAGGAGCTGCAAAACCCTACTTCCTCTCGGTGAGTAGGCTTGGCCTCGGAGCTGCACATGCCCAGCCAGGAGCTATAAAACCCTACTGTCTCTCGGTGAGGAGGCTTGGCCTCGGTGCTGAACATGTCTGGCCAAGAGCTGTAAAACCCTATTGCCTCTCAGTGAGTAGGCTTGGCCTCGGAGCTGAACATGCCCAGCCAGGAGATGCAAAACCCTACTATCTCTTGTTGGGCCAATCTATGGTCCGGAGTGACCATGTGTTTTGATGTTTGGGCAAAGGGTTTAAGTTAGGTTTACCCTTGTGATTTGATATGTGTATGTGAGTATGCAGGTGTGCAGGTTACACATATTGACTTAGCTGGATGACTTCGGTATGGTGAAGGGTGGCATGGAGGCAAGCCGGGGGCTTGTGTGCGCACCTGAGGGACCATGGATAGCATGAACGATGAGCTGAGGGGCACGGACTTCGAGGCATATGTGAAGGATGGCATGGAGGCAAGCTGGAGGCTTGTGTGCGCATCTGAGGGATGGGAGACAAGGATGAAGAGGCCACGATGGCAATAGTCGAGGCTGCTGGTGAAGAGTCAGCTGAGTCGTGAGGGTACGAGTGCTGAGGGAATGTACTCAGAGAAATCCTAGAGGCTGAGTGCTGAGGGAATTGTACTTGGGAAGGAAACCTAGGTAGTGTAGTTGACTGGTGTTCTGGTAGTCGACTGGTAAACCCCACAGAAAGATCAATCGACTGCTGTGGGGGCAGTCGACTAGTAGCAGCCAGAATTCGAACGTTGGGCTTGCAATGGTCGAATCTGAGTGGGAACAGTCGACTGGTGGCGACCAGAATAGAAATAAGCTCTATTTAAAAGGGTTTCGTTTTGGCTGGGAGCTCTTGTTGGGTATGGCTTGGTGGGTTTCCTAAGCGGATACCTGGTCGATCCGGGAGACCTCTCTATGCCTACGGATTAAAAAATTTAATCTGAATAGATAGCTGTTTCCCATCGACTGTCTCGTGCCGTATCGAACGATTCAAATTGCAACTTAGTTAATTACCAAAATTGGCTTTGCAATTTGCTCGACCGTTCGACCGCGGAAAAGACGACGAGTTGATCGCCAGCTTTTGTGTTTATGGTCTGAGTCTAGTTAAATAATTATTGACTATGATTCACAATCAAAATAATTAAATAACAATCATGAAATTACGAGGCAAATAAATAAGGCACAAAATGAACATAAGGAGCCAAGGAAGAATATACCTTCCGTTACCTTACGATCTTCTACCGTATGACCCTCCCCTCTTGGACGTCGTGTGGGCGACGATCTACCAAGACATGTGGCCACCAAGTTGATCCCATCTCCTTGCGCCAGCCAATCCCTTACCAAAGGGATGCCGTCGGCCGCTCCTAGGAGATAATCCAAATACAAACCCTAGGTAGATTTTTCATACCTTGAGAAAAATTGCGTAAACAATTTTTTTCCATTGAGAAAAATCGCTGCTCCATCTCTTCTATCGTCGGCAGTGCCCGAGCTGTGAGTTGAGAAGAACACAACTTTGCTTCATGTTCGAAGACTCCAAGTTGCGTACATAGCCAACTTCTCCACAGCCTACATCTTCTCCTCTCCTCTGCCTTTTTTTTTTTATCTCCACTGCCAGCCGTCGGTGGTGCCTCTCCACGCCGAGCAAAATCGCTCTAGAACAACTTGAGCCGTAAGCAATTTAAATTGCTCAAGACAAGTTGCACACCACTTGTTAATTGCATGCAATGCAATTAATTGGCTGGGAGCATTGCATGTAAACGGCAGGGAGCAATTTTCTCCAATATACTCCACGTTGTAATGCAATAAACGGCAGAAGCAAGTTTAATTGCATGCAACGTAATTAAATGGAGAAGAGCAAAAGTTAATTGCATGCGTTGCAATTAATTGGAGAAACGCCTGATTAATTTGTACGCTTTGCAATTAATCGGAGAAGAAAACTATTCTCTTCCGTTCGGCGCCGCAGAGAGAGAGGAGAGAAGAGTTAAGGCTAGGGTTTCTTGTGATCTATTAGATTAATCATCAACTTGGTTTCATGTCACCATGGGGTATTTATAGGGCTACGGTAGGGACCATGAGGAGGAGTTAGATCTTGACCTGCTAATGGACCCGGTCCATTAATGAGGATCCATTCCACTAAAGGGCCCTCATTGAATTACCTCACCAACCCCCATATTTACATATGGGCTCCACTTATTACAAGTCGTCCATCCCCCCGTGTTTAAGATTTCGAATGCCCGTTAATTAATTAAATTACTGACAATTTAAATTAATTAACTTCTGGATCCTTAACTAGTACCACTTGACCTTATCATCATGCCGAATTAAATCCACCTGCAGGGTTTAGCATGATGAAACTTTTGAGCTCATCAAGGGGGCATCATCATCCGACTCACCAGGACACGGATTCCGTCAATAATCATCGGCACATTATATTATTAATATTATCTCCCAACTTACCGGGCCTATCGATCTAATAGAATAAATCTCGCCCATTGGTAAATCAAAAAAATAATAATTAATAATATATGCCCGATATTATTTCGGGATTAAGGGATCGTACTCCATAATAATATCTTGAGGTCCTATCCAATTATTAAGTCAATACAAATTGAATGACCTCTGGTTTTGGTCCTGCTCAATGTACTCAAAGCACACTAGTATAATTCTATAGTCAAGACCAACCACACCTAATTACACTACAACCATTCCGATGGGTTGTCCAATTCCATCTCGGTTGTGGGCCTCTATTTATACTAAGCAAGGAACTGATAACATGATCTTCCGTGTGACACCACACACCATGTTATCTACAATGAAAAGTAATTGGACTTCATGCATGTACTAATATAAACAGGCACCTAGTGTAGTTATGATTCTCTTTTCAAAATAAGATGTTCATATAAAGAAATCATGTCTTTCAGTATACACCTCCTACAATCTCCCACTTATACTTAAAGACATTGTTGTTCTCAAAATGTCATACATCTGACTCCCTGATCTTCCACATACCTAAAGCTCTCGCTATCAAGGCCTCAGTGAAAAGATCTCCCAGGTTGTCTTCTGATGTAATCTAGGTAACTACAGCTTTTCCTCTCCTGGGAGGTACTTGCGCTCTATGTGATTACTCGCCTCATGGGCTTGTGATTCCTTCGAGTTTGCAACTACACCATTTGTTTATCACAACAGAATGTGATAGCTTTGAGCAAACCAGGAATCACATCGAAGTCCATCTTGAGGTTCCTGAACCATGTAGCATCCATTGGCTGCCTTAGAGGCTGCCACTTTACTCAGCTTCCATGGTGGCATCCATCACGCAGTCGCTGCGCAACACTCCTCCAAACTATGGTTCCACCTCCTAAAAGTAAACACAAAACCCCGAGGAATACTTATGTTTGCCCCTATCTAACTGGAAATCTGTATCCGTATAACCCATAGGGAATTGATCTGCCTGGTAAACCAGCTTATAATCCTTAGTCCTTCTCAGGCACCAATATAAGCTTTTACCGCAATCCAATTTCCTTGACCTGGGTTACACTGATATCTGCTAATCATGCCCATGACAAAATAGATATCTGGTCTTGTTTTTAGCATACATGAGGCTTCCTATAGCCGATGCTAAAGGAAACGTCATTACCTTTTCTATCTCCTTAGATAATCTAAACATATCTGCTTAGATAGAGTAGCTCCACAACTAAAAAGTACAAAACTTTTCTTGGAGGTTTCCATGCTAAAACAAGTTAAGACACTGTCACTATATGAAGCTTGGGATAAGCACAACATCCTTCTCTGGTGATCCCTTAGAACTTTGATCACCTAAGGATGTGTCCTGCTTCTCCTAAGTCCTTCATATCGACTGTTTGGACAACCATACCTTTACGTCTGATAAAATTTGTCATTGTTGCCAACTGACAAAATATTATCTACGTATAGTACAAGAATACCACTACGTTTCCGTCACATTTCTTACATACACAACTCTCATCCGTCCTTTGAACAAAATCCATATGACCGGATTTATCTCTTCAAAGCGAGTGTTCCTCGTCATAGGTCTAGGGATCTTGATTCATGGTCGCCCGGGACCGAGTCCGAAAACTCTCCCAAGAACATGAATCCTTTTGGTTGACCAACAACCCTCCCACTACGACGAAGTACCACCTGTGTATCTTTTGTGACACGTGATGCAGTGACTTGTGGTATTTTCTCTTGTACAGTTGGTACTAAGATCGGAACATCCCCTCTTAATTTTTCAAGAACTAGTCTACTCATGGGTTTATGGTTCATCACATAGTCTTCTTCTAAGAATCTGGTATTCATTCCAACGATTACCCTCTGATCCTTAGAACTATAGAACCACCTTTCTTTTCTCTAGGATAGCTTACGAACAAGCGCACGAGATTCCAATCTTATCAGTATCCCCTCTCAGCACATATGCTGAGCTATCCCATGTCCGAAGATGTCTTAGACTTGGCTTTCGCCCAGTCTACACTTCTATGGGAGCAGGAGGCACTGACCTATATGGTATCAAGTATGTACGTTGCCGTTTCCAGAGCATATCCCTAGAACGAATTTGGCAACTCGGAGCAGCTCATCATTGTCCTAACCATCCCCATAAGAGCCCTTTTCCTTCGCTCTACTGCACCGTTCTGTTGGGGCGTACCAGGTGCAATCAATTGGGATTGAATCCCAGCCTCTGATAAGTAAGTCCTAATTCTTTCAAGAGGTACCCATCACCACGATCCGATCGTAGTGTCTTGATACTGTTACCTTGATGTTTCTCCACAATCGTCTTGAATTCTTTAAACTAATCAAAGATTCAGACATGCAGCCATCAAGTAAACGCATATCCATACCTTTGAATATTCGTCTCACGAAGTATTCAAAGCTACCTCTATCCTGAATAGGCATAGGACCACACTAATCAGAATGAACCATGTCTAACATATCTTTGGCTCTATACCCCTCGGCCTTGAAAGGCCTCTTGGTCGTCTTACCTTCCAAGTAAGATTCAAAGGTTGGGAAGTCTCCCACCACCAATGAATCCGAGGGCCCATTGGCTATCAACCTTTGAACCCTACTAAGGTTAATAAGACCAAGCCTTAGACGCCAAAGGTATGTTTGATTCATCTTGGAAGGAACCTTTCTTCTACTTTGGTTAGATGATGAGCTATTAGTTACTATTTGCATCATGGAAGACTTTGGTTCTAATGTGTACCAATTGCCTATCAATGTACCTGAATAGATAATCTTTCTATTCCACTTTTCATAAAAAGCAATAGAATATCATTTATTTCAGAAACTGAACCAGAGTTCTTTCTAAAAATTAGGTACATAAAAGCAATCTTCTTAAAACCAAAACCTTTATCTTCTAAAGACAAATAAATAACTCCCACTGCAATAGTAGTCACCTCCGTAGTATACCCCTTGTAGATAGTAATCTTTTCCTTAGCTTGTCGTTGGGCTTCCTAGAACCCTTGCAAAGAATTGCAGACATGTTTAGTGGCATCCGTATCTACCCACCAGGTTCCGGTAGATAACACCGCTAAACATGTTACAAAGACAAAAGAAAAAGAAATATCTATTTCTTGACGACGGGGACAGTTCACCTTCTAATGTCCAGTTTGCTTACACATGAAGCACTTGCCTTTCGGCTTCTTCACGCTAGTCCGATGTCCCTGCGATGTAGCTGCCTTCTTGAACCCTCCTTGTTTCTTCTTCTTCCTGCCTTTCGGCATAGAAGAGGAAACCCTTTGAGTCACTAAGGCCTGCGAGTTCTGATGAAATCGCCCCTCTGCCGCCTAGAGTTCTTCTAGGAGTTCCCAACATATACTCATGCTAATTCATGTTATAGTTGAGCCGGAACTGCTCAAAACTCTTAGGCAGAGATTGGAGTATTATATCGACCTGGGATTCCCCGTCGATAGATCCTCCAAGAACCTCAATCTCGTTGAGGTGGGCGATCATCTTTAGGACATGATCCCTCACGGGTGTCACTTCGACCATAGTGGTCGTCATCAGATTCTTCATCGCCAGTTGCCTAGCGGCACAACTCTGGTATCTGAAGAGCTCCTGAAGGTTCAACATCATATCACAAGCAGTGGGTATGGCCTGATGCTGGTGTTGCAATACATTCGACATGGATGCCAGAATGTAACACCGCGCCATCTCATCTGCCTTAACCCATTTCTTGTAATGCTCCTTCTGCCCTTCACCAGAATTGTCACTAGGCTTATCAGGACATTTTTCGGTGAGCACAAATTTGTACTCTTCAGCCGTAAGGATAATGTCAAGGCTTATTTTCCAGTCTATGTAGTTGGGGCTAGTAAGTCTATTTTCCTTAAGTATTGTAGCTAGTGGGTTAATGGTTATTTTGAAAATCCTGAGAATCACAACTCACACTACTTTAGAAATCGAAAATAAATTGATTCCTCACAACAATAAATTTTTGAAATCAACCAACACCTCTAAACACCGAGAAATTCGCATGCCACGATGGTGTGGACGTATACGAATTTCCACATTCGTAAGAGGAGGTTTTACCCATTAATCTTACTATCTTGTCAACCTAACTTTTTGACAAGTACGATTAATAGTTGGTTCACTTCGGCTCTGCAAAATAATAGCAGTGACTCCGATGGGGAGGATACTATTATTCACATCTAAGTGTTTACCATTACACGACACTAAGAAAATTATCTCTGATTATGTGTCTTCCGATGGGGAAGTACACACGCTCTTTAACAATTTTCTATAGTCTTTTTCGACCCAGTGATCCACAGAACAAGTCCATCCGATGGGGAGGAAGGCACTCAGAGCCGACACGCAGACTTGTTCGCATCACTTATCGAATTGTAATGGAAGCCGTGGGACCCTTCGAGTCCCTCACCCACTTAGTAATTTATCTCGAGGAATTTTACTAGCACAACCACACAACCAAGCACATAACCAACATATGAAAAATAGAAAATCCTAGATTTTTCAACTTTCATGGCCTTGGTCTCTAATGCGCCTCCAGTCGTGTCGTCACCTCGTCATCCCCTAGGATTTATTAATTACAATAATTACAAAACCATTCACACAATCATTATTTGGCCATGATAAGTTGGAATCTCGTGCCTGCAACACAAAGTTAGCCTACGCACATCCACATATCATCCAACTAAATAAAATGTATGAAAATGCAAAAATTAACCAATCCTCAAACACACAAAGCCGGAAACCTTTGCTCTGATACCAGTTGTTGGGTATGGCTTGGTGGGTTTCCTAAGCGGATACCTGGTCGATCCGGGAGACCTCTCTATGCCTACGGATTAAAAAATTTAATCCGAATAGTTAGCCGTTTCCCATCGACTGTCTCGTGCCGTATCGAACGATTCAAATTGCAACTTAGTTAATTACCAAAATTGGCTTTGCAATTTGCTCGACCGTTCGACCGCGGAAAAGACGACGAGTTGATCGCCGGCTTTTGTGTTTATGGTCTGGGTCTAGTTAAATAATTATTGACTATGATTCGCAATCAAAATAATTAAATAACAATCATGAAATTACGAGGCAAATAAATAAGGCACAAAATGAACATAAGGAGCCAAGGAAGAATATACCTTCCATTACCTTACGATCTTCTACCGTATGACCCTCCCCTCTTGGACGTCGTGTGGGCGACGATCTACCAAGACATGTGGCCACCAAGTTGATCCCATCTCCTTGCACCAGCCAATCCCTTACCAAAGAGATGCAGTCGGCCGCTCCTAGGAGATAATCCAAATACAAACCCTAGGCAGATTTTTCATACCTTGAGAAAAATTGCGTAAACAATTTTTTTCCTTTGAGAAAAATAGCTGCTCCATCTCTTCTGTCGTCGGCAGTGCCCGAGCTGTGAGTTGAGAAGAACACAACTTTGCTTCATGTTCGAAGACTCCAAGTTGCGTACATAGCCAACTTCTCCACAGTCGTACATCTTCTCCTCTCCTCTGCCTTTTTTTTTTATCTCCACTGCCAGCCGTCGGTGGTGCCTCTCCACGCCGAGCAAAATCGCTCTAGAACAACTTGAGCCGTAAGCAATTTAAATTGCTCAAGACAAGTTGCACACCACTTGTTAATTGCATGCAATGCAATTAATTGGCTGGGAGCATTGTATGTAAACGGCAGGGAGCAATTTTCTCCAATATACTCCACGTTGTAATGCAATAAACGGCAGAAGCAAGTTTAATTGCATGCAACGCAATTAAATGGAGAAGAGAAAAGTTAATTGCATGCGTTGCAATTAATTGGAGAAACGCCTGATTAATTTGTACGCTTTGTAATTAATCGGAGAAGAGAACTATTCTCTTCCGTTCGGCGCCGCAGAGAGAGAGGAGAGAAGAGTTAAGGCTAGGGGTTTCTTGTGATCTATTAGATTAAGAGTAATGATTGGGACAGTGAATTTGAGATAGTGAATGGGACAGTGAATGACGTGCAATTATTGTGTACACGTCTGATCGCCAATCGGACACCACCGATGGTCTCTGATTATCGTCTTGAATCAAACTATACCTTCAGTGGACGGTGAACTCGTCAGGATCGCCGGCAACGGTGAACCTATCGAAATCGACGGTCAATGATGCGAGATCGCAATTGCGGCGATCCCCGACGGGTTCACCGTGCCCCCCAGGGTATAGTTTGGTTCGGGGCGGCGTCCGAAGGCCGCCGGTAGTGTCCGATCGACGATCGGACGTGTACACAATAATTACCACGTCATTCACTGTCCCATTCACTGTCCCAAATTCATTGTCCCTATCATCACTCTTAGATTAATCATCAACTTGGTTTCATGTCACCATGGGGTATTTATAGGGCTACGGTAGGGACCATGAGGAGGAGTTGGATCTTGACCTGCTAATGGACCCGGTCCATTAATGAGGATCCATTCCACTAAAGGGCCCTCATTGAATTACCTCACCAACCCCCATATTTACATATGGGCTCCACTTATTACAAGTCGTCCATCCCCCCATGTTTAAGATTTCGAATGCCCGTTAATTAATTAAATTACTGACAATTTAAATTAATTAACATCTGGATCCTTAACTAGTATCACTCAACCTTATCATCATGCCGGATTAAATCCACCTGCAGGGTTTAGCATGATGAAACTTTTGAGCTCATCAAGGGGGCATCATCATCCTGACTCACTAGGACATGGATTCCGTCAATAATCATCGGCACATCATATTATTAATATTATCTCCCAACTTACTGGGCCTATCGATCTAATAGAATAAATCTCGCCCATTGGTAAATCAAAGAAATAATAATTAATAATATATGCCCGATATTATTTCGGGATTAAGGGATCGTACTCCATAATAATATCTTGAGGTCCTATCCAATTATTAAGTCAATACAAATTGGATGACCTCTGGTTTTGGTCCTGCTCAATGTACTCAAAGCACACTAGTGTAATTCTATAGTCAAGACCAACCACACCTAATTACACTACAACCATTCCGATGGGTTGTCCAATTCCATCTCGGTTGTGGGCCTCTATTTATACTAAGCAAGGAACTGATAACATGATCTTCCGTGTGACACCACACACCATGTTATCTACAATGAAAAGTAATTGGACTTCATGCATGTACTAATATAAACAGGCACCTAGTGTAGTTGTGATTCTCTTTTCAAAATAAGATGTTCTTATAAAGAAATCATATCTTTCAGTATACACATCCTACACCTCTGACGAATTTTACTTTGGTTAAATGCCAAATAGTAGTCTTTGTGCTAAGGAAGTGTGTCCGAGTTTGTGGCGAGGTTTCTCCACCCACAAGGAGCTACACGAGCTAGCCGGAGGGCATCCGGGGAGTGATCCACCGAAGGATCAAGGGATCGTCCACCTTACGGACTGTCGTGAAGTAGGAGCGTCATCTTTGAACCACGTAAATAGGTTTGTGTTAGTATTGTTTGATTTTATTATTGTTGTTTCCGCTTGCGCACGCTAACCTTGTAGGAAGAAACTGAAAGTTGCTATTCACCCCCCCCCTCTAGCAAGACGTACATGATCTAACAAGTGGTATCAGAGCAAGGTCGCTCATCTATGGACTAACCGCCGGGAGAGCAAAAGTGCTAGAGGAAGATGGGCTCGGAAGGTCCACTAGGATGGGATATCCGAATTCCACCTCCATACGACCGAGACGACTTCAACTATTGGAGGAATCACTTGGAGACATATTTTCAAATGTATTGGGACCATTGGACCGCTCTAGAAGTTCCATTCGAAGCTCCAACGGACAAAAAAGGGAAATGCCTCCGACCTCGGTATTGGACCAAGAGTCAAACGGAAGAAGCAGAGGCGGATAAGGAGGTAACAAAAATTGTGTTAAATTTATTACCTTCAAATATTGTGTCAAATGTAGGAGAATACAAGAATGCATATGAGATATAGAGAAGAGTGATAGCTCTACATGAGAATCCGACACAAGGACAAGAAGAAGAGGAGAAAAAGGACCAATCGGAGGGTGAATCAAGTTCAACATCCGAAGAGGAGGAGAGAATTGAATTGTCTACATCTTCAAGTGAGGAAGAGATAGAAGAGGTCACCACCTCAAGAATTGAGGGGGAGGAAAGACCCTCATCAATACCGGAGCAAGAAAAAGCTCCTACCTCCACCAAAGCAAGAACAAAAGACCACATCATTTGCTTTGGATGCAATAAGAAGGGACACTACAAGGACAAGTATCCACTAGGTAAAAAGGAGGTAAATCCTAAACCCAAGTCAATTCATTTAGATTCTAACATGGGTTGTAGGAATGAGGAAGCTCAAAAGAAAAGAAAGAAAATTCGATGCTTCACATGTGGAGAGCTAGGGCATTATCACACCAAGTGTCCAAGAAAAGGAGAGCTAATAAAATTGGGACATTTGAGAAGATGGGAGAAAGAAGAAAAGAAAAAAAGCTCAAGTCAAGAGGGAGCTTCAAAGGTCAATGGGAAGGTAACTCCTTGTTTAATGTTAAATCCAATTTCAAATTCTTATATGCTCATTAAGAATAATCATGGATTTAGATATCATGATAGAAGTAGGGTCAATATTGTAGATCAAAATCCTAGGAAAAATATGTATCATGAAAAATCCAAAACCTCAGGACCTAAGGATCATGGCATTAATCCCAAGAAGTGGAAACATATGCCTAGAAAGGTGGGTAGGTCAAGGGATGTCCAAGGTGGACATGTAGATTCTAGGGTTAAAAGCCTAGAAAGGGAAAATCAAGCTTTGAGGGCAAAGCTTGATAAATTGAAGTAAACCCTAGGAAGATTCACGGTAGGATCTAAGGGTTTAGATATGATGTTGGGCGGTCTAAAACCCAACAATGATAGATCGGGGATTTGGGATAACGGTCTAAGAACTCTAAGGTCAATGGAAGAAATATGCTATGGTAGCATATTAACTATGGCAAGGAGGAGAAGTCCAAAAATGGAAAGGGGTGCCATTTAAAGGGAAAAAGAAGGACTTAACCAAGGGCAAGGTGTCTAAGGTTAAGAAGGCTTAAGTTTGTAGGTCAAGAGTCACCGGAGGTACACCGGTGTAGCCTAGTGATTGTTGAGTCACCTAGAGAGGTGGCTAGGGCTAAGAGCTCAAGGGGGAGCTCTAGGAGCCTTTGGGATATATGGTGAATGGATCTCGGGAGGTGTTCTCCTAGAGGTCTAGATGGACCATGGAATATGCCAAAAGGATTGGAGATGGACTTGAGTCTCAATTCTTGGGTTTTGGCACATAGATTATGTGTTTCATGCATGAAAATATGATATTGGGGTCATATAGCATGAAGGTTAGTTTTTAATGTAAAAATACCATATAAATCAATGCTAGGGATGCATTGTGGGTTGGTATGGGCAGAGACAACAAGGGGAAACCAAAACTAGGCGTTAGGTCAAGGTTCAATTAAACCTTTTTAGCTAGTTTTGGATTTTGTGTCAATCTTGGGAATGGTGATGGATACATTTTTTAGTGTAAGGGTACCACAAATCTCTCCACAAATTTGAGAATTTTTGGAGATGTGTGGAATTTCTGGCGCATTTCTGAATTTGGATTCAAAAGCTAAAATTAGGTTTTTCAGCGTGCCAATCGACTGCCCCTGGGGGCAATCGACTAATCGGGCTGAGTTGGGTTTCAGCAGGTGGAAAGTATCCAAATAATGTAAAACAAGTGTAATGGGGGGATAGTACACTGTGTTTAGGATCATTAGAGGTTAAAAGATCCAATAAGGGGAAATTGTTGGAGTCTTTTTGATGTTAGGCAAAGGGAGAGAAGTGTTGGGTTTATTTGGGAAACCAAACACGCCTTTGCAAGAAATCCAAGGTCTAGGGGGAGCTTAGGTAAAGGGGGAGCATTGTTGCTCCGTTCTTGGCGTAAGGGGAACCTTGGAGGTGTTCTTAAAAAGCCTTTGTAAGTCCAATGTAGGGGGAGCCTTGGAGGGTTCTTAAAAAGCCCGTTTTGGTAAAATTCCTAACTTGGGGAGGTTAGGTGTGGGGATGCCTTGGGATAGGATCCATGCATATTTTCTATTTGTTTTCCCCTAACTTAAACGTATTGCCAAACATCAAAAAGGGGGAGATTGTTGGGGGCAATCTATAGTCTGAAGTGACCATGTGTTTTGATGTTTGGGCAAAGCGTTTAAGTTAGGTTTACCCTTGTGATTTGATATGTGAATGTGAGTGTGCAAGTGTGCGAGTTACCAATATTGACTTAGCTGGACGGCTTTGGTATGGTGAAGGGTGGCATGGAGGGTAAGCGGGGAGCTTGTGTACGCACCTGAGGGACCATGATAGAAGGGACGATGAGCCGAGGGGCGCGGACTTCGAGACATGCGTGAAGAAGGCATGGAGGCAAGCTGGAGGCTTGTGTGCACATCTGAGGGACGGGAGCCAAGGATGA
>JAGFNQ010005723.1:123913-152286 GCA_024364735.1 Boesenbergia rotunda
ACCTTGGGGTAGAGGGGCCCAAGGAACACTCAAGCAAAGGTCTGTTTTCCTCGGATCACCGGGTCATCATCATCCATTATTACGGAGTAATTACAACCCATGATAAATGGCGCTCAAAGCCTTAATCGTCGCAATGACCCAGATTGAGGAACCGTAGAGACCGTTACCAGGGTGATCCATTAACCGATAATCGAGGGGACGTGGCAAAGGTCGTAGGGACTCGTGGATGACCGCCACAGGTATAAAAGGTACTCCAACCCCTCTGGTAAAGGGGGTACGCATTCTTCACTACACACATACTGTCTTATCTTCTTTTCATCTTCTCTATCGAGGCACTGACTTGAGTGTCGAAGTGGGCTCCGCCGGACAACTTCCGGCATGTTCCCCTAATGCTCGTGTTAATCTCGCAGGGTGTGACTTCCTCTTCGATCGTCAGTGTCCGCGTTGGCAAAACCCTGGTGACTGGCCGTCGATGTTGATTCCTTCCTGAACAAGTTTGACACCGTCTGTGAGAAACCAGTAAAGCACCAGAAGGAGCACCGATGGCAGAGCCGGCGGGACAGTCCATGATCCTGACAAAAGAGGAGCTTGATCGCCGAGGGGTTACCACCATCCAAGAAACGCTCCGGCATCCACAAGGGGAGTCCGTCGATTCACCACGAGGGGCTTTGGATCAAAGGGAGATCCCCGTGATCTCCCTAGGTCCCTCTTACGGGGCCTTACCAAAATTCTACGAAGCCTTGCAAGTGGATCTCGCCGACCCGGGAGAAGATGAAGAACCCAAGGAAGAACGAAGGGAGGTCGAGAGCGAGGAGGTGCGGATTCACCCTCAACAAGGAGAGGACGTTACGAGGATCGCCACCGACCCCAAGTGGTATGCATGAAGACATGTGTCATCTGAGGTCTCGGGTTCGAGCCCTCTTAGCAACAATTAAATCCCCCTTTATCGGGTGCCATCATACCAGCACTAATGCACCAGATTCCATCAGAAATCCGAAGTTAAGCATGCTTGGGCAAGAGCCGCCTAAAACCCTACTGCCTCTCGTGAGTAGGCTTAGCCTTGGTGCAGCACATGCCCGGCTAAGAGCTGTAAAACCCTACTGCCTCTCGGTGAGTAGGCTTGACCTCGATGCTGCACATGCCCGGCCAAGAGCTGCAAAACCCTACTGCCTCTACGATGAGTAGGCTTAGCCTCGGTGTTGCACATGCTCGGCCAAGAGTTGTAAACCCCTACTGCCTCTCGATGAGTAGGCTTGGCCTCGGTGCTGCACATGCCCGGTCAAGAGCTGCAAAATTCTACTGCCTCTCAGTGGGTAGGCTTGGCCTCGGAGTTACACATGTCCGGCCAAGAGCGGAAAAACACTGCTACCCTTGCAATGATTAGATCGGGTCCTCGAAATACTGATCGGTCATCTTGTCCCGGTGGCTAGAACAGGGACACTTGTTTCTTCAAACGTGGTTGTTTGCCCCCTCACCACTTAGGGGGGGGGGCTCGGTTCTCACTTTGAATTGGGCGCTAGTCGGGGACAAAACATTTTAAAGGTGGCGAGAAACTACTCAAGACATAAGAAGCCCAGAGATGCTTGCATTCACGGCTGAAACGATTACATACCTAGCCTACTGGGAAAAAACTGAAAAAGAAGAAGAAAGTGCAGTAGACGAGGAGCGACCAAGGAGCCAAGGCTCAGGTTGGGAAGGATTCTATAATTCCTGCTCTTCAGGAGTGAGCTCGTTCCAAACCCGGCTGACACTTATAGTGCTCAAGTCTGAGCCTGGTTTCAGCAGTTGATCCTTCTCCAACTGGCTGATAGCACCATAGAAGCCCTGTTTGAGGCGCATTAATGCCTGCCCTGCTAAAATATCGTCGTACTCGTCTGACTGCAGAAACTTAGCCTTGGACTCCGCCTCGGCCTTGGACAGTTGGGCAGCATGGTCAATCTTTTGCTGCTGTAGCCTAGCCTCAACCTCCTCCTTGGCGGCCTTCAGCGTCGCCACCTCCCTGAGCAGACAATCCTGGGCCCCCAGTATTTCTTGAAGCTTCTGGGTAGCGGCAGAAACTTGGCCCTCGGCCTAGGTAACCTTGTCCCGGAGGTCGACACCATAGGAGGTTGATAGCTCCAGGTCGTATTCTTTTAGAGTCAGCGGGCGCTCCCGTTCCTCATTCCGATCCTCCAAGGCTTTCTTTGAAGATTCCAGGAGTCTGACATGATCAGACAGCTCCCATGTTTGAGTCTGGAGCAGCTCCCGCTCCTGGGATAGTTTCTGCAGGTCCTCAGTGAGGGTTTGGTTCCTTTCGGACCCGAGGCGTTCCCGGAGTCTATAACCGTGTAAAGTCTCCTCAGAAGCCAGCAAGGTACTGAGACAATGCTCAATCTTCACCCGGAGGGCTCGACTGACCTCTAATTGCAGGAGGTCGGCTCCGTGGGCACGACCAGCCTCCGCCTCTGCGGCCACCACCCGCTAGAGATGGTCTTCAGTGACTCCCCCGGAGCACAACAGGCGGCTCGTAGCAGCATAATTAGAGGCAACTTACGATGAGGAACAAAGACAATCAAGGCAAGGCAACGAAATAAAGAGGAATAACTCAAGTATAATCACCGTCAGTAGAGACTGATGTAGCATGCCCAGATATCGAGTTGATCCAGCTAACCGCCCCCGTCGAACGGGTGGAGAAAGAATTTCCTCAGCAAGGTGCCCTAACTGGCTGGGGACATCACTCGGGTCGGGGACGTCCTCCTCCGAACTAGAAGCCATCCGCGGACCATCAGAGGGGATCCCCTTTATCCGGATGGATTGGGAGCCCTCTGCCACCATCTTCTTCGCTACAGGGACCTTCCGGCGGGAGCTTGGCCCATCCTTTGACACCTCCTTACCGCGTGCAGCGGGAAGGTCGGTCGGGGGAACCAGGTTGTGGACGAGGGGAGCGGTGGTTGCTACAGCGGGAGAAGAAGGTTCTTCTTGAACTCTCAGGGACCGGGGAGCTGCATCCTCGTCAGCAATAGAGCGTAGAAACTCTGAGGATATGTCCTTCTTCAACCTCTTCAGGGGGCGAGCCTTCTGGGTTGGATGCTTTCGCCTTCTTTTCTCGGTAGCTTGGGTCTCTGAGGGTGCGACAGAGGGAGGGGGTGCAACTTCTCCCTCTGGCGCCTTGGCAGGAGAGGCGGTTGAACCCCCTTTAGAGCCCGTCAGCAGTTCTAATACTCCAAGATCTTGGGAAGCCTCCGGGGTTTCCCGGTCTCCTGAGGGCTCAGCCACTTCCTCGCAACCCTTAACGGAAGTGCCCATAGGAGCGGAAGAAGCTAAAGCGGGAACCAGTGCTTGCTCGTTGGCCTGGTCCCACTTCAGGATCCGATTCATAGCTCGAGAAAACATAACATCGTCTATAAAATAGAGACAAAAGGGTATCAGTTAGCATTAACAAGGAAACTTACAAGGCAAAAGGTAACTTACGAAGACTAGAGCTAAGGCTTGTGACTTTCAGACTCAGCTCGGCCCGATAAAGGAGCTCCTCGCATTGCACCAGTTGGAGGTCATGGAACTCCATCCCTGCCAGGATACCCCTAGCCCTTTGATATCCTGCGTCTTGCTGGAAGCCGCCGAGGTCTGGGATAGATGGCAGGCTTTCCGTCCAGTGGATAGGACTGAAGGGACGCTCAGGGAGCTAGATATAGAAAAAACCGTTCCTTCCATCCCTTGTGGGAGGAGGGAAGACCCCCCAGGAACCTATGACCAGAACGGGCAGTAAAGCCAAATAGCCCTCGGGACCCAACCGGAACAAAGAAAAAATTGAAGAATTAGGGGGTCAGAGGAATGTCAAAAAGTTTGAAAAGGATAAAACCTCCGCCCATCTGGGCAAAGGCATTTGGAGCCATTTGTTAAAGAGGGATATCAAAGTATTTAGCAACATTCATGTAAAAAGGGATAGGAAAATGAAGCCCTAGTTCTACCTGCCTTAGGAAGAAAGTAAAAAACCCCTTAGGGGTTTCTACAGGTGGTTGGCCTAAGGCCGGAACTCTCATCTCCTAACCTTCCGAGATACCATATCTCTGGCAGGCGGCCTGGAGGGATTCCAACCTAACCCTAGAAGAGATGGAATCGTACCACTTTGTATGATATCCTAGTTCCCCCCAAGGAGCTCTCGCTGTCGCCTCGGGTTTTCTTCTTCTTGTCCACTAGACCTATGGGGATTGAGGAGAGGAGAAAGCAGAAGGAGAGTTACCCTCATAAAAGGGGCGCAGCGGCAAGACGAACAATAAGAGAATGAGGATGCTGGAAGGCATATAGGGCAAGGAGGCCAAAGGGTGTCATTACACCCGCTTTTATAGGGAGAAGTCGCACATCTATAAGCAATAAGAGAGCAGCGCGTCAACGACGCTGATGGCAGAGCTCCACCGGCATCCTGTTTACTCAGTCACTCAGGAGCAGTGTTGGCAAAGTGCGGACAGTGTCACAACTCTACCCACTCGGCTGACACATTATTGCATGTTTTAGTGGCTTTACTGGTGTTAGGAGTGACCATGTCATTGCATCATATGTATATGATGTATTTGTACATTTGATTGTGTTTGCTACATTTATTTGTTGCACTTATTTGACATGCACATATAAAATATACCATTTGTGTGGTTTGATGACCCAACACTTGCTCATAGGATATGAGTCCTTTTTATGATCAGGATAGACTGATTTCTGGTATGTACAGTCATTTGTTATTTTAGTTATGCATATTTTTGATACTACTACTGAGACTATATCATGTTATTTCTATATAGCTTATTTAGCTACTTTTTCTACCATGCATATCTTTCTATATACCCACAGAGTCCACTTGGACTCACCACCCGTTACAATACTTTTGTTTTCAGGTTGATAGCTCGCCGGAGGAGCCCAGTTGTCAGTCCCGGGTTCCCATGACTCTAGTTGTTGGGTGCTTCCGCGCATTTTTATTTTCTTTATAGCATTTTATATGGTTTCTATTCATTTCGATATTGGGAACTTGTATTTTGATTCATTTATGCAGTTTTATATTTTTGAGTCTTCTGTTAGATTTTGTATTGTCGTTTTGCTACGTGTCTAGCTCGAGGGCAACTCATGTGAGATTTACAACTTTATTACTATGATGCTTTATTTTTCATTATGATATATATCTGTTTTGAGACCTGAGATCAATTTATAAACTGCGTGTGTTGTATGTATATGTAAATTGTCCGTCGGATAGTGGAGATGTTGTCCGTTTTTATAATGGATTAGCGGCTCCGTTGGTCTCGGGGCGAGATAATTTATTTTAGTATCAAAACCGAGATTTTGGCATGGGGTACTGGTGGCGAACGAATCATATTTTACCACCTTACCTATTTTCCCCCAACTATTAGTAGATTCAAATATTTCTTTTATTTATGGATGCCATCAACTAAGAGACTGCCAAAACCAGACCTAGAAGGTCCTTAGGAGTTGATACCTTGCAATATTAAATAGGGATCCTAAATTATGAGGGCTACTAGGTTGGATACTATAACTAACACATAAGAAAAAATGGGTACATTGACTATGATAAATTTTAACTTCTAAATCTCAAGGGAAAAATTTGTAAGGGCTTCAATAGTGGGTTTACCAAAATGAGGATCCCTAATTGAATGAGAAATGGATTTTATATCTTTCCAAGGAATACTGAACTCATCTATTGCATTCAGAACTGAACAACCATTTTGACATTTAAGTGGTTGGAATTTTTGTCATAGACTTTGCACTCCCTGTACTATGGAAAAACAACTAAATATGGAAAGATTAGGGTGATTAGTTAGTCAAGAGCATCCTGCAAATGCTACATGACTAATTTATTTTTGTGAGGATAAAAGATCAAGAGAGTATCTTGTCGGGATAATTAAGGATTTAAGGCATTGTAATTTATCCTAAATTGAAAGGGAAATAAATTATTAATCATAATTTAAAAATAAAAAATAAAAAACAAGTTTACTAGAACTTACCCACAAAACAATTAAATATTATATTTTTATATCAGATATTCAGATCTCGATCCGGTCCTACATTAGGCCCGCTATATAAATTTAGGAAACAAAATGATTCTTGATGTGACATTCCAATTTCACCAATAGATCAATCTTTATAGGTGTATTTTACGTGAAAAATAAACCTTGATTGCTTAGAAAATAGATCCGATCTTTTACTACCATATCAAACCTGAGGCAATACCGACTCAAGACATAGTCAGTAGGGCTTATGTTTATGCCTCAATTTAATTGCTTCCTAATTTATGATATTTAAAAATTATTTGATGATGATTTTTAAAAATAAGTTGAACCTAGAGTTTTTTTTTAAAACAGGACATGTTATCTAATATTGATGATTTATATTTATTTTGAGAATTAAAATTTTGAAAAATAATAAACTAAAATTAAAAAATACATTTGAGATACTAAATTTTATATAAAAAAATTAATACATAGATAACTTATAAAATACTACTCAGGATTAATATAGGTTCAACTATTTTTTTAAAAAATAAAATCTTATTTACGTATAATAATTTAATAATTTTATCAATGAAAATTTTACTATCCAAATTTGAATATAAAATTTAATTAATAACTTTACATCCTAAAAAAAATAAATTTTACATAAAAATAAATTTTATAAATTTATATTTTTTTAAAACAAATAAAGATTTTAATAATTTTTGTTTAGGACCTCCATAATGGTTGTGACGGTCCTCCCGAGGCATTAAAAAGAGTGATTGTTCCAACATACAATAACAAATAGCATTGATAAGTCTATTGAAAACTTTAGCCATTCCAAGAGAAATGCATAGGTTGTTGTTTAGAAATTTTAACTTCCCCAAAAGTTTTCAATAAAAAAAACTATTTGTTAAAACTGTATTGTTACTTGTCAAGATGATTATGTTCCAGCATGAATACTTAACATAATTCAATTTAAAACACTATTTTGATACAATTTTCAGCTACGCAAAGTCCATACGATCAGATATAACTCTCTCCCACTATACTCACATCGTCATCGTTGTCAGTGGGAGGTTGTTAAGCTCAAGATTTTGTTGTTCTGTCTCCGTGCCTCCTTTGCTAATCAGTCCGTAGTCTTATTATTTGTCCTTGGAATGTGCAAGAACCTGATTTCCCAATCGGGTTTGGCTCATATGCGTTACTCAACTAGGTGCAAGTATGACAAAGAACCTACAATATATGATAGTACTTTGCAAATCTAGAGCTAAATTAATTCACTAAAAACCTACGATATTTTATCAACTACAAACACTATCATTACAAGTCACCACAGTATGTTTACATAATGGATGCTACTGTTCCCAAATCTACATTGCTTCAATCAATCTGCTCGAAAGAAGCATGCGGTTGGAATTAACAAACGGATCAAAGCATCACTACAGTCAAATTGCAGTACTTTATCTTGTTCCTTCCCAGACTGAAAACGTTTAGTTCTATTAAACATCTGGAATATAAAAATATATAAATTGCGATGAGAAGAAAAACCAACTGAAATTGAGTTCTAACATCTGAAGCTTACAGTTACCGAAATGATTCGACAAGAAGGTAAAAAGGGGTTTGTTGAAGAAAAGAAGATGACAGGGGAGGATAAGAGACCTTTCTTCACGAACTGGACTTGTAGGTGCCAAATTCAAACTCAAATCAAAAGCAAGCATCCAAGAGACAGCAGCAACAAAGAGCAGCCAAACTGCGACAATCATACAACCGACAGGAAAAGTGATTAGAAATGCGTTAGTTTAATAGAAGTGGTTCTTCACTAAAATACCTTCGAAGCTACTGCCAAATTCAAAGATTGAATACCAGTTTTATTGAAAAATCAAACGGAGGTGTAAGATTTCCAAGGTCCATTTAATGAAACGTGTGACGAAAACAGAACGCTATTCACGGAATTCAAAGCGATGAAAGAGACAGCACCAACACGCCCCCACAATCGCACCTACCTGGTTCACCATCGCAGCCAGTACCTCCACCGGGAGACCGCGTGGATCTGATCTAGATCTCAGCGGCCGGCGGATAGCCGGATCTGGTGTTCGTGGGAAGATCGCACAATGATAAACCTCGACTGATCCTTATACGATATGCTCAAGGGGAAACAAACGGAAACTAAAATACAAAGATTAAACGTCGAGATCGTTACCATCCCTCCGCGAAGGAAGGGCCGCTGCTCTGCTGCTGGGGCGGCGGCTGAGAGTAGGGCGGAGGGTATCCTTGCGGCGGGTACCCCTGCTGCGGGTAGCCGGCAGGTGGGTATCCCAGAGGCGGGTAGGCGTCCTTCGGGTATCCTTCCGGAGGATAGCCTAATCATCCACAATCGACGACGAGAAGAAATTAACCACGACCGTCAGACAACAGGTTCGGAAATCCGATTGAGCGATCTATAGATGAGTATGTACCTTGTGGAGGGGGGACGCCAACTGGGGGCTGCTGCTGGTTGTAGTAGCTCATATCGTTGATCCTTGATCTGCGGCGACGAAAGGAGAGATGGGGGAACAATCAAGAAGACGACGGCCGGAGAGGGTTAAATAGGGGAAGTAGATGAGGCAAAACGCAACGTCCCGCATTTCCCACGCGGGATTAGGTGACCAATGGGCGTGAGCGACTCCTTTCTACCGATGGATGTGAATGCACATGGTATCACCGTTCGTGATCCCTCGGGCAAGGAAATTGAATTCCTGCACAAAATTAAAATTCAATTCTATACTTTGAAATAAATTTTTAATAAAAAATATTAAGAAATTAAAATTTAAGTTTATGCTTAAATTTTTAATAAATAATATTTTAAAAAAATAGAGTTTCATTTTATTAAAAAATTCAAAATAAATCAGATTTCTTGAAATCTGAATTTTAAAAAATTATTTAAAATATTGAAATTACTAAATAGTCGTTAGGTAAATATTAAATTTTATTGATGTAAATAAAATAATAAATATATAAGAATTAAATTTATATATTTTAAATAAAAATTTAATTTAAATCTATTATTTATTAGAAACATAAAAATTTAATTTAATTTCTCATGAAATTCAATTCCCTTTAAATTCGAATTCAATTCAATTTTGAATCATGAGCTTTACCAGGAATATTTGATATCGGATAGGGATGACAATGGGTCGGGTTCGGGTCGGATTTTATATTCTCCGTATCCATACCCATTGGGTATCGGATATCCATTCGGTATATCCATATCCATTAAAGAATCGGATATCTTGTATACTAATAATTTTTTTATTTCTATCCAACTATATCATTGAACAAAAGTATATTATAATTAACATTAAAGTTAAAAAATATATATCTATAATTTTAAAAATAGATTAAGCATATATATAATCTATTTCAAATATTAATACAAATTATTAGTAGGTTTTAGGGAAAAAATCTTTAATGTATATATGTATTTTTTATTTAATCGAGTATTCGGGTCGGATATCGAGTATTGATAGTCCCTCCATATCCTCCTCCATTCAGGTCGGATGTCGGATTCTCCGTCGGATTCGAGTGAAATTGTCATCCCTAATATCAGGGAGTGTGGGTGGGCCCAAGGTCTCAACGGGCTGTGACCGTCTTCAAGTTTTTTTTTGGGTAAATTTTTCTAAACTCCCCACTTACCAAGTCAACTTTGCATGCAATCCCTACACAAACATTTCTTTGCATGTAGTCCCTGATGTGATGTTTGGTGAGTATTATTTGAAGAAAATTGAGTATAAAAGTTAGAAAACTGAGTATGACAGTTTGCATCCACCACATCAATAACCCTGTACTCAATTTTCACTCTTTTATACTCAAGTTTCATCCTTTTATACTCAGTTTTCACTGATGTATACTCAATTTTACCTCTTTTATACTCAAATCCATCAGGGAGTAAAAACAAAGAAAAACTTGTGTGGGGAGTGATTGTAAAGTTCAAATGGCTATTGGGGATTTAATGGCAATTTACCCTTTTTTTCTCAAATTAAAAATTAATTTTATTATTGACGCTCTATTTTTTTTAGAAAAATATATATTAGAAAGATGTTTGTTCTTTTATTTGTTTAAAAATACGTTTGTTTTCAATATTATTTTACTTATAACTATAATTACTACCATTTAAGTATAAAATAATTTAATTAAATTTAATTTATTACATTTAAAATAATATTCTATTAAAATATATTTATTAAAAGGGTTTAAAATTTAATTAAAATCTTTCTACTTTAATTAAGTTCGTCATAACATTATTACAATAGTTATACAAGTTGTTAGGTCGTAACTATTAAATTTGAATAATTTTAATCAAATTAATAATAATATTTTGACATAATAATATTTCATGTATAATAATTTTAATTAAATAGAAAAAATATAATAACAGGCTTTTGATTTTTTAAAAAATGAGATGTACTTTTAATAATGGTAATAGAAGACATCTTTTATTAATTTTATTTTAAAAATATTAAATTACGTTTGGTTTATGTCATTTTTTTATTTGTTAAAAAATTACATTTTTTTCAATTATTGAAAAGTAATTTTTATCTAAGGTGTGATTGAACTAATCGAATTTTAAAGTTTGATTTGATTATTTTGAAAATTAAATTGTTTAAAAAAATATTTTTATAACTCGATCACGATTTTAAAACTCCTATTTCTGTTAAACAGAAACTTTTTATGCACCTATCATACTTATAGGGATTTGATTTAGAGATAATATTTAATTTGTGATTTTGCACGATCTCTGATAATATCATGTTGATTTAGAGATAATATTTAATTTGTGATTTTGCACGATCTCTGATAATATCATGTTTTCAAAGTTATCGCTAATAATGATAATCACGTACACATTCTTGAAGAGATTTAAAAATTAAAATTGATTAATGAGGTTTTTTCAACCAACCTCGGACGATCGATCCGGCCACACGGAAGTTTCCCACCATTTCGAAAAACAAATTAATTGATGTTTTGCCATTTCGATTTGTTGGATTTCTCTTAAAAAGTGTCACGCCCCGAGACCCAGGAGCCGCTGATCCAATAGAAAATCGGACAGCACCTCCCCTGTCCGGCAGACAATTTACACATACACACAGATAATATAACACAACCACGCAGTTTAAAGGGCCTCAGGCCTCAAATCCATGCAGAAATAACAGGTATATAACTATAACCGTCGTAAAATCAAAATCCGAACTCACCTGAGCTGCCAGGGGGCAGGAACAAAATCAAAACCAAATGAAGTCCAACATAGGACTCAAAAGTACAATACCATCGAATAAAACGTGAATACATGTTTTAAAATGTAGCAACGGAAGCATAGTAAATACTACAGGGTCCATAAGCAAAACAACGGAACGTAAAACCAACAAGAGCTCCTCTAGAGCTGGGGACTGGCGGCTCGGGATCTCCTCACAGACATCAACCTGAAATAAACATGTACGGCAACGGGGTGAGTCCATAGCTCAGCGAATACCCAACAGATATGCATAGAAAGTTATACCAACAATAAGAGTTCAGCTAATACAGTCTCATATCAACAGTAGGGGAAGACTAGTACTGAACATACTGAGGTAGATACATACCTAAATCCATCTAACCTGGAAAGAGGGTAAGAAATACCAAAAGAAAACAATAGGCATATAAGCACAGATAACAAGTCTCCAGTATATGCGATGTCAAACAAGTGCAGCAAATAAGTGCAGCAAACAATGCACAATGTAAAATATGCACATGGTGCAATGACATGTGTCACCCCTAGTCCCAGTCAGGATCGTCGTCCACAACGTCCGCGTGGGTAGAGCTGTGACAACCTGTACCCAGTCAGGACATGGTCCACAACGTCCGCGTGGGTCAGCATGCAATAATGCAAGGATGGTGCATGACCCAAACATATAAAGCACCCGGATGCAATGACATGTGTCACCCCCTAGTCCCAGTCAGGACATCGTCCACAACGTCCGCGTGGGTAGAGCTGTGACAACCTGTACCCAGTCAGGACATCGTCCACAACGTTCGCTTGGGTCAGCATGCAATAATGCAGAGATGGTGTATGATAGATACACATACCTCCCTCCCAAGTCCCCAGTATACTAAGTCTCAGCCTGAAATCCTATAACAGGAAATACAGGTAACCTACAAGGTATACTGACCGGAGAACTACCAATCCCTCAAGGTCAAAGGAAGGAGCCAATACCACGATCTCTAGCATGCAAATAGATATGACAATACCTGAGACTGTATGGAACTAACAGCATAATAACACAGGGATAAACAACAAGTATCCAGAACGGCATAATAAACAGGGATAGCGTATAATCTTACTGCTATCTATAACAGTCTATGCATAACAAAATGACAATATCCGATAGATAAGTCAAAGGGTACCCGCCTCCAAGAGTGAAGTCCATATCAAATGAGATAGAACCACCCGCCAATAATAAGCCAATCAAGCTCCTGTATCAAGGACAGATTTAATTAGCTATTACAAAATTGATAACTAGCCAATTAATCCCTAATCCGTTCTAGAGTTAACCTAATTGTTTCCCTTTCCATTTCAATTATTCCTAATTAAATGGAAGTTCTCTAGTTATTCCTCGTGATTAGAATTAGATCCAAATCCAAATTCAACTTCACCACGCTTAATCATTAGGGTTAAGTTTCAAAACTAAACCTAACCCCAACCTCAACTCCAAGCGTTCAGGTGGCAACACCACCCAATCTAATTACAAGGTTATCTAAATTGATACAAACAAATCAATAAGAATTACCTTCACAACAAAACCTTATGGAGTTCACAGCAGCTCGGCAAAGCACAGGTCAGTGGTTTGCTTACAGTCTTCCACTCCAATCCAATTCCAGCTTCCTCACGATTTTGAACCTACCATTCCAAAACTCAACGATTAAGCTTCAATCAAATCTGAGGATTGCTACCACTAATCTGGAGACTAAGCTATCAGAAGCTGACAAGAATAAAGACCTAACAATCTACTAATCTAAACACTTTGATTAACCCAGCAATCCCTATTTCAAGCGAGTACTAAAGCGAAAACCAAACAACCATCCTTACCTAGTTTGCTACGGCCACTGCTCCCATGAGCTGAGACCAATCACGGATCGGCGATGTATCGGTGGTGAAGTTCCTAGCTGTGTGAACCCTAGCTCACCTCCGATGAGGCTCCGGTCGCGCGAGGGTGTCGTCGGCCGGCTGGACCACAGCAATGCCCCAAAATGCCCGTGACGAATCCCTAACCCACGATTGCTAGGTGGATTTGGGGATTGTGGAGTCGAAGCTCAGCCGCTTGCTAGATCTCAAGGAAGGGTTCGCCGGAGAGATAGAAGACGAAGATGAACGGTGTCGTCAGCTCTCGATCGGAAGAGGAGCGGCTAGGGTTCGCGGAGGAGAAGAGAAAGGAAAAATGAAATCGGGGAAGAGAGGTCGGGGCTCGAGTGGCTGCGGCTGTGGATGAAACGAGTGCGACCAAACAGTGAGCCCTAATCGGCTTTTAAGGTGGTCCTTTTGCAGTTTAGTCCAGCAATTTGCCATTTTGCAATTCCGCCCATAATTTGCACATTTTAGCAAACATCCCCTTTAAGGTTTAGTTTTATTCCATTTAACTCCTTAAAATTTTGTCTAAGAGCCCGTACACCCTAGGGTGTTTTCTGAAAAATTTTCTGGAGTAGAATAAAAACGTCGGATTTAACATAGGGATTTGATTTAGAGATAATATTTAATTTGTGATTTTGCACGATCTCTGATAATATCATGTTTTCAAAGTTATCGCTAATAATGATAATCACGTACACGTTCTTGAAGAGATTTAAAAATTAAAATTGATTAATGAGGTTTTTTCAACCAACCTCGGGAGATCGATCCGGCCACACGGAAGTTTCCCACCATTTCGAAAAACAAATTAATTGATGTTTTGCCATTTCGATTTGTTGGATTTCTCTTAAAAAGTTTGATGGATTTGGTTAGTTTGGGAAAATTTCAGTTTATTCAATTTCGCTTAAATTGATTTTGTTAGTTCAATTTTTAACTGATTGTTCATCTCTACTTCAGTTAAATATCTATTCAAATAATGACATCAAGTTGATCCAGACTAGAATTGAGAAACTACAAAAGATTTTTTCTTTAAAGATGAAGATATTGCGAAGAAATCGATATGTAATGCGTGTAGGTTATGATTTGTAAGCAAAGAGTACAACAGATCTAGTGAGGAAATTGATGGATAACCAGTTTAACAATGGGAAAAAAAATTACAGGGTTGAGTATAGATCAGATATAAAATTATTTTCTTTACCCATTGATTGATTAGCCAATGTGTCTAGCAAAGAATAACGAGATTGTTTTGGAAAAGATTCTAGGAAGACTAATGCGTTTAACACAGCATAATGAGATCGAATAGACTCTATTAAGAATTTTTGAAGTTTTATTAGTGATATTGTTTCGGTATGATCCCGGACCAGCTTGTGTGTAGCCTGGTCCGACAGCCTGGAGCCCAGTCAGAAGGAAGATAGTTAATGGACTGGAAAGACCCATCAGACAAATGTCAATTGCGTCAAGGTCCTTGATCGAGCACGTGACGGCCCACGCTCTTCAAGATCAGTCTGGCCCAAGCTTAGACACAGCTCATGCCCCGATACCCCTCTAGGTTTGACTCCCCACCGACACGTGGCAGACCACACTGCGGGGGTAAGCCCGAACCAGAGCAGGAGTTACTCGGTACAGTGACAGTTAGTGCCCCAATCAGCACCCTCATAGGCCCTCAGCCGGCCTCATCATTCAGTGCCCCAGTCGGCACCCTCATAAGCCCTCAGTCGGCCTCGTCACTCAGTGCCCTAGTCGACACCCTCATAGGCTCTCAGCCGGCCTCGTCACTTAGTGCCCCAGTCGACACCCTCATAGGCCCTCAGCCCGCCTCATCATTCTGTGCCCCAGTCGGCACACTCATAGGCCCTCCGCCGACCTCGTCACTTAGTGCCCCAGTCGACACCCTCATAGGCCCTCAGTCGGTCTCGGCAAACACAACCACTCCCTGACACTAGACTACCAGAAGCTGTACGAGGTCAGTATAGAACTGAAGTCATCTGGGTCTCAACAACGGATATCCGGCCGGAGTATTGATCTTCCTGCCATAACTTGTCCCCCGTACTGCGACCACCTACACTGGTGTCAGGCCGAGCGGCACCAAAAGGTGCCAACCATTAAGTTGGCAGTGCCCCTTTCCTTAACCTGGTATGCACCACTTTATCCTGCCACCTCTGGGCATGCATCACCTTGTCCTCGCTATATGGCAGTAGGTGGCAGGCGGGGCAGGAGCTGTCAGTTTCCCCGGCTATATAAGCCTCCACACTCCGCATCTCTCAGGTACACGCAATAGTGCAATTCCATACTGTTCTATTGCTTTCTGCCGCCATCACCGAATACTGACTTGACCGTCGGAATACCTGGCCAGAGACTTTTCCCGGTGGGTTCTAACGGTCTCTGTCTTACAGGCTAGAGGCGATCCAGCTCAGTAGATCACCTCGGCGATCTCGGGCTCCCCGGAGGCTCATCCAGCTGTAGGGGCATCCAGCTCGCTTCACGACAGGATCATTGTATAATAATATATAATGTTAAAATAGATTGAGATAAGGAAAAATTATCCTAAACTCTCTGCATGCAAACTCAACTTTCTTCTCAGTCTCTACGTCAGAAAAAATTTATTTCCGCTCCCTATATATAATGTTTCATGTGTTTTAACTACAGATTTACCGAATTACCCCTCAATATTTTTAGGTACAAAAAGTCTGAAATCAAGTATAATTTTTTCTAAATTCAGCACCATTTAACTAAAATTCAGTATATTTTATATCAAATTAAGTATGACCTAATTAATTTATCCTAAGCTAATTAATTAGTATGAACTCCTAATCCATTGGTCCGGTGGAAAAAGAATTGTGCTCAATTTGATAGAACATATACTAAATTCTAATTGAATTATACTGAATTTAGGAAGAATTATACTTATTTTTGGACTTTTTATACGTATAAAAAGTGTGGTACTTAATTGATAAAAAAATATACTAGATTTTAATTATATAAGACAGAATTTAGGAGGAACTATACCTCATTTTGGACTTTTTGTACCTAAAAATAATAAGGGCAATTAGGTATGAACTCCTAATCAATTGGTCTGGTGGAAAAAGAATTGTGCTCAATTTGGTAGAACATATACTAAATTCTAATTGAAATATACTGAATTTAAGAAGAATTATACTTCTTCCTGGATTTTTTATACGTATAAAAAGTGTGGTACTTAATTTGATAGAAAATATACTAGATTTTAATTATATGATACTGAATTTATGAGGAACTATAACTCATTTTGGACATTTTGTACCTAAAAATAATAAGGGTAATTATGTATGAACTCCTAATTAATTGGTCTGGTGGAAAAAGAATTATGCTCAATTTGAATGAACATATACTAAATTCTAATTGAAATATACTGAATTTAGGAAGGCTTATACTTCTTCCTGGATTTTATATATAAAAAGTGTGATACTTAATTTGATAGAAAATATACTAGATTTTAATTATATGATACTGAATTTAGGAGGAATTATATCTCATTTTGGACTTTTGTACCTAAAATTAATAATGGCAATTAGGTAAAGCAATATTTATTAGGGAGCTGAAGCAAATGAAACTTTGTATGTAGGGAGTAGAAATGAACTTTTTCTAACATAGGGACTGAAGATAAATTTTAAGATTCAGTTGGGGATTTAAAGACAATTTACAGTTGAGATAATTTTATATATACTAAGTATTTATATATGTAAGTACCCCTGGTTGGTTTGATGTGATCAACTAATTTAAGTTAGGTCCTGGCGTATTTAATCCATCTGCTAAGTGTGCAGGAGCTTAGGTACGGAGGCAGTCGAGCGTAAGACGTAGCGGACATGAAGGATTGTGCGGGAAAGTGAGTCGACAGGCTCGATGCAATCTGAGGGACGCAGAAGCTGCGGAAGAGTACGCCGATGGATCGAGAAGGACGTGCGCGACGTCCGAGGGACAGAAAGCCGGGAGGAAGCACGCTCGAGGGGTGAAAGGCCTGAGTCAGGTTCGGGTGAGCCTAACTCTGGTTGACCGGAAATCACCCAGAAGACAAAAAACCAAAAGACTAGTCAGTTTGACCAAGTCAAACCAGGCGCCTGAAAAAAAGAGATTTATTTGTTGCTGTGAAAATTCAAACCTCGAACCTCACAGACATATATCTCCATACTTACCAATTGGGATAAACGGGCGATGTGATTAAAGTTGTTGCGAGCAGAATATAAAGTCATTTAGCTGTTGCGAGCAGAAGACAAAGTTTTAATTAATCCTTTAATCAGATCTAATGGATGCAGTTTAATCCCATCCAAGATCAATCATCCAGATTACATCCATGGATCAACGGTCAAGAGAAAATTCATCAACGATCCAGATTTCTTCTCTTAGGCTATAAATAGGCTTAGAGTTTTTGCTTTAGACAATCATTCATTAATTCATTCTTGTAAAATCTCTAAAAGTCTAGCATGCTATTTTTGTAAGACTTCTCCACCATTAGGAGATTTTTATTGAGTGTCAACTGCCTTGGAAGCAACGTCCTTAGTTGCGACTAAGTTTTTTTTAAAAGACGAGTGCCTTCCATTTTAATTTTTTGTTACCGTCCAACAAGTGGTATCAGAGCCAAGGTCGTCGCAGAAGGACTAATCACCGACTGCAGCAATTTCGAGAAAATGGTTTGAGTCGTAATCTACCCGTCGAAATTTGAGGGGGAGTACGCGATGTGGAAGCGCTGAATGCAGGTATTTTTTAAAACTGATATTGAACTGCTACTAATTATGAAAAATAGTTTTTCAGTTTCTAAACACAACAATGGCAAGGATAAAGAAATACGGTCATGGACCAAGAAGGAGTAAGCAGACTTTGTAGCAAATGGCAAAGCTGAATTTCATCTGCTAGCCGTTCTTCCTGCACAAGAAGTCAACCGCATCAAGAATTACAACTCGGCAAAAGAGATCTGGGAGAAATTCCTAGAATTGTATGAAGGTACCTCAAAGGCAAAACTGAAGGCGACCTGGGATGAGTCCTAATCAAAGAAGTCGGAAGGTCAAGAATATGCGGGACTTGCGCTAATGACAAACCATCAAGCAGGGAGCACTGATGAAGGGAGAGAAACGTCAAAAGAAAGTGACAATGAAGTAGGTGTTGGTGCTTGGATGGCTAGAGAGAGGGGGTGAATGTAGCCAGACACAAATTCTTCGAACTCTTTGAAATTTCTGCACTTGAAGATTAGCAGCGGAAGCAACAAACAGATGCAGAAAAACAGAGACAAACAGAAATCACAATACAAGATCGCTAATTAGGAGGATTTACAAGGTTCGGGGATAACTTGCCCCTACTCCTTGGCGTGCCCGTGAGGTGGACGACCCCTTGATCGTCGGCAGATCAAGCCCCGGGAAATCCGGATAAGATAGCACCTCCTTCTCGGTGGAGAAACCTCTCCACAACAGATAGTCTCAAGAAAATGATGGAAATACAACACAGAGACTAGGAAAGCTTACAAAGCGCGAAAGAGACTGTATACAATGCACAACTGACAACCCAGCAAGATCCTGGGAAGAGCCTTCACTCATCTCCTCCTTCTCGCGTGGTGTCTGCTTGCAAGACTTCTCTTTCTGGCTCAAAGCTCTCAAGATGCAGTAGCTTCAAGGAATGCTCAAGAGTATGCTTCAAGGTATCTGATGAATCAAAGTTGTCGCTCAAAGGAGCTCAAGAGCTTTAGCCAAAGAAAAGAATAATCCCTTCTCTTCTTCGCCAGCCAGCTCTTAACCTGCTTCTCGCCAGGTTACCAGACGCTCCTCTGTAGCTCGCCAGCTTCTCATCTGCAACAGCCCAGCTACCCCTGACCTCCTCTGGACTCACTGAACCCTCTCCAGTCGAGCCCCAAGTCATCAGCTTCTCAGCCATTGCAGCTCGCACCAGAAGATGTTGTTTCCTGCAAACGGAAACCAGCCAAACTGTCGTAGCGAAAGGCTCGGTTAACCCTCCTTGATTAATCCCTGAGTTACCTGCACACTTAGCAGATATTTAGCACAGCATATCAATAGAGAATCAGTTATTAGGAATTCAAAACAGATAACAGTAGTGTTCAGAAGAAAATCAGAACGCGATCAGAAACTTCTGACAGCTTATTTGAATTAAAGTCAGCTACTGATTGGTCACCAGACCGATCAGAGAGGACCCTGATCTGTCACCAGACCGATCAGTGTAAGGCCTGAACGATCAGATCACAACCTGATCGATCCAGTGTCTCCCTGATCGGTCACACTGATCAATCAGGTTCGTGGATCAGTCACCGGACCGATCTACCAGTTCATTAAGCTTTCAAGCCACTACCCACAGCTTTTCCCAATCAAAGGCGCATGATCGGTCACCAGACCGATCAGGGTATTCCCTGATCGGTCACGGTGACCGATCAGGTCACTCATGAACCGATCAGGACCTAGCCTGATCGGTTCGGGAGGCATTTGATCGATCATGAAGACCGATCAATGGTTACTCCCTAAACCCACTGCTTCTTCCCTGATCATTCACCAGAACGATCAGGAGCCGATCAGTAGCATTTTCTTTTCTCCCTGATCGTTCACCAGAACAATCAGGAGCCGAACAGTAGCATTTGGCTCTCCCTCTGATCGTTCACCAAAATAATCAGACTTCTCTGGATCGGTCACTAGACCGATCCACAACAAGGAGTTCGTGCCAACTCCCTGATCGGTCACCAGACCAATCCAGCTTCGACCAAAACAGCCCTGAGTCCAGAGAACAGCCTCCGTAGCCTTCTCTGACTCATTCTGGTCCCAGAGAACGAGCTCACGTGCCCTCTCCGACCAGTACATATAATACTCAGTCCCCCGGACCAAGACTTCGTGCCCAGCTTCACTCATTGGGACTTCGTTCAACCTAGCTTCCCAAGCTAGGACCTGGCTTCAATCACCAGGGTTTCAGTCACCCGGCTTCACTCATTGGGGTTTCAGTCACCCAGCATCACTCACCGGGATCCAGCTTCACTCAACGGGGTTTCCATCACCTAGCTTCCCTAGCTAGGATCTGGCTTCACTCACCAGGGTTTCAGTCATCCGGCTTCACTCACCGGGATCCGGCTTCACTTACCGGGGTTTCCATCACCTAGCTTCCCTAGCTAGGACCTGGCTTCACTCACCAGGGTTTCAGTCACCCCGCTTCACACATCGGGACCCGGCTTCACACACCGGGACCCGGCTTCACACACCGGGACTTGGCTTCACTCACTGGGATTTTCATCACCTGGCTTCACTCACCAGGAGTCATGCCCAGTCCACGACCAGGACTTAAACCAGGCTCGTCTCATTAACCTAAACTAAAATCGGTGTGAACACCAAAACTGTTGGTGCTTGGATGGCTATAGAGGGGGGGTGAATGTAGCCAGACACAAATTTCTTTGAACTTTTAGGGTTTCTGCAATTAGGGTTAGTAGCAGCGGAAGTAAACAACACAAAACAAAAATGCAGAAATGAAAAGAAAAACTAATGGACGCTAACACCTCGATATACAAGGTTCTGGGATAACTTGCCCCTACTCCTTGGCGTGCCCGTGAGGTGGGCGATCCCTTGATCGTCGGCAGATCAAGCCCTGGTGACCCGGATAAACTGAAGCCTCCTTCTCGATGGAGAAACCTCTCCACATGCTGTCTCACATATGGATACAAATTAAGCTCACGAGACACTCGAGAAGAGAATCTCTCACAAGACAGTAGCAGGAAAGCTCAAGAGAGAAGCTACACAAGGAGCACAACAACAACAGCGAAACCCACAGCCACACTTGCTTGTTTTCCCGTTCGTTCTGCTTGCCTCCTCTACTTTTCATCTTTCTCTTAAACTCCTGCTTCATCGCCAGGCTCCATCAGCATCCCCTGAGCATAGCCTGAACCCACTAACCTCCCTGAGCACTCAGTCCACTGAAGACCTCTTCAGCTGAGCCTCCGTCAGTCACCAGCCGTGCCTCAAAAGCCGTTGAAACCTGAGAAACGAAAACATCCAAACCTGCTCGATGGAATGTCTCCTATTGACCCTCCTTGAGTGTTTGAATCCATCCCTATCACCTACACACTTAATCAGAGGTTTAGCAAATGAATATCAAAAGAGATCAGCATATAGCAGAGAAAATCCTGAGCAAAACAGACGTGATCAGAACGTTTGACAGCGATTTCAAGATAAAGTTCAGCTTCTGATCGGTCACCGGACCGATCAGAGTGAACCCTGATCGGCCACCAGACCGATCAGGATAGGCTCAGTCCGATCAGGATCCAGCCTGATCGGTCCCCATTGAGAAACCTGAAATCGCGACTTCTTCGTGATCGATCACCAGATCGATCCCCAAATCGTGGATCTATCACCAGACTGATCCACCACATTGCAGGGTGTTTTTCCAGCTTCGTAGTCCAAACCTACTGATCGGTCCCCGGCCCGATCAGGGTGTGGCCTGATCGGACTGGTGACCGATCAGGCCACTCTCTGACTGATCAGGCTCCAGCCTGATCTGTTGTAGTGAGAAGCTCGCCATTCCTGAGATCCTAGGATCGTTCATCAGAATGATCTGAATAGTCTCCCTGATCGGTCACCAGACCGATCAGGAACAGAACAGAAAGTTTTCCAAAGTCTCTGTATGCTTCCTGATCGGTCACCAGACCGATCAGACATAGCTGGATCGACAACCAGACCGATCCACGAAGGAACTCTGTGCCAACTTCCCTGATCGGTCACCAGACCGATCCAAGCAAGGTCAATACCACTCTAAGTCAAGAGAACGGGCCTCCAGCCTTCTCTGACTCGTGCTCAGTCCCCCAGACTAAGACTCCGTGCCCAATTTCACTCACCGGGACTTCAACCTAGCCCTCCAAGCTAGGACCTGGTTTCACTCACCAGGATTTCATCCAACCTAGCTTCCTAAGCTAGGACCTGACTCTCCAAGCCAGGGTTTCATCCAACCTAGCTTCTCAAGCTAGGACCTGGCCCTGCAAGCCAGGGTTTCAACCAACCTAGCTTCCCAAGCTAGGACCTGACCCTCAAAGCCAGGGTTTCAACCAACCTGGCCCTCCAGGCCAGGGTTTCATCCAACCTAGCTTCTCAAGCTAGGACATGACCCTCCAAGCCAGGGTTTCATCACCTAGCTTCTCAAGCTAGGACCTGACTTCACTCACCAGACTTTCATCACCTAGCTTCCCAAACTAGGGTCAGGCTTCACTCACCAGGCTTTCATGCCCAGTCCTCGACCAAGACTGGATCCAAATTCGCTCAACCAAACTTAAATCGTTGTCAACACCAAAACAACAATCGGGCCAGCCTGCATCAATAAAAATAACAATCAAGGTCAGACTGCATCAATAATCTCCCCCTTTTTGTTGTTTGATAACCTGATTTTAAGTTTAGGAATTTGAAATCAATTGTCTCAAATTTCTATATCGTAGGAGAATCAGGATCCTCCCCCTACAACAGTTAAACTCGTAATTATCCTAAACTTAACTAACCACACTTGGTATCATACTCGATTTTAAGTTTAGGAATTTGAAATCAATTGTCTCAAATTTCACTATCGTAGGAGAATCAGGATCCTCCCCCTATAACAGTTAAACTCGTAATTATCCTAAACTTAACTAACCACACTCTCCCCCTTTGTCAAACACCGAAAAGGGTGTAGACTAGTTGTTTAGTTTAAAATACCTCCCCCTCAACCCAGGGGTTTCTCCCATAAACAACAAAGGATATGACTAATTGTGAAGGCATATGAAAACATATGATAAAGGTAAAGCAGATAAAACAATCATACACATCATATGAACATGGAATAGGAAGGAAAGAAAAACAAACATGACCTAGCAATAAACATAAAATAGCAAGTAATACAAGAAATCAGTCGGATAGTCAGATGCATAGCAAAGCATCAAAGCATAGTCAAGCACATCACAAGTCTGTGAATCAGAATCAGAATACAAACACAATCAATCCTCGGCCGGGGGAGGGGGGGTCGTCCGGCTGCATGGGGTCAAATGTAATGTCATCATCTGGTAGGAAAGACCCTAGGGCAGTACTGCTAGAGGGTGTAGCTCCATGAAGTGTAGACTGGTACGGATGACCAGCAGCCCACGCACGCCACTCCTCGAACCACGTCTGCTGCTGGGCGTGCATCGCAGAGACCCTCGAATCAGTCACCCACTGATCAATACGTAGCCCAGAGAGCTCAGACCTGACATCCTGCCGCCAAAGCTCCGAAATATGAAGTCCATGCTGTACAGTCTGCTCCAGCTCAGCAATCTGCTAGCGGAGATCAGGATCCGCCTCGTAGTAGTCCTCCGTGGAAGCAGGCGCACCATGATGTCCAGCCTAGTCTGCAGCTACTGGAATATGTGCAACCCGAGGTAACTCTCCTAATCTCTGACCATCCTTCCATCTAAGACCCTGAGGTCCGACAACAATGCTAGACTTGGCGAACGCGCGCCAGCCAAGCCGGCAGTCCTGCCGAACCATCGGAACGGTCCTGCCTTTGGTCACATCAATACCGACTGACTGAAGCCAGTTAGTAATGATGTGCCCAAAAGGCATGTAGACCGTCCGACGGTCGATCTGACTATAGAAGATAATAGAGAAATAGATGGTCGTCACGATGTCAAAGTCTAGATGCCGATGCATTCCGTAGAGCATCAAGCAGTGAAAGGAATGAATCTCTGCTAGGGGCTTCGAGGTAATAGGCATCAGACAGTTAATTATAATTTTGAAGAGAATATAATCAGACGGGGATAGGCTGAGAGCAGCAAACATGGGGAAATCATTGGCAGACTCACTAAGACCCCGCCCCCCGGCCTGGGATGGCCGAAAAAATACTCGTAGATAGAGTCAGGGGTGACTCCATCGAAAGGGGCCGGTATAGGATTCTAAACATACGGGAAGAGCGGAAAGTCATTATTTGAACGTCGACAAGCTAGAAAGGCAGTGAAAGCGGCTAAATCAAAATTAAGGTTGGTTCGGGCGACTCGAGTCCTATACCCCGTACCTTCGGCACTGACAAGGTTGTTATAAAACTCGAAAACCAAATCAAAATTGATCGGTCGCTCAAGAAAAAGAATGGATCCCAGTTCGTAAAACTCAATGATCTGTCGCACTGACGGACAGTGTTCGTAAACAAATGCTCGGTCCACAGTTCGACAGGGTAAGAGTTTGAAAGTGCGACTTTGAAAGGCCAATTCGAAATGAGCATTGGGAAATCTGGCATTAGAAGAAGTTTGAGGTCTGGCGGATGAAGAGGGAGCCCTGGATCGTGAGGTACCCTCAGCCGGTTCTTTACCCTTGGAAGATTTCCTAAGGATATGAATAGGTCACGACATTTGAATGGATCAAGCGAAGGTAAGTCATACAGATATACGATCACGATAGAAGTTGATAATCATGGCACACACAAATGTGATCATGTAAGATTATGAAAGGATTTAGGGTCACGACACAAGACGCACAAGATATGAAATGGTTAGCACATAAATCGTAAGATATGACACAAACTGAAAGGAAAACTCTAAACCACAAGAATGCAGCTTACTTGGGAGCCATGGAGATGATTGGGTTATTTGAGAAGAGGATTTGCAGTGCTTCAAGAACTTGACATCCAGAAAAACTCCAGAAGATGCACAAAGAACTCGCAGTGCTCGCAATCTCACAAAGATCTCGCAAGGCAAGTCGGGAGAGAACTCACTCACACAAGCTGGAAATGGAGCAGACCTCATCGAAGCGCAGGAAGAAGATGAAGGAAGGTTTTGCGCGGGTAGAAGAGTCGGCTAGGGTTTGGAGGTATAAGGGTAGAGAGTTAATAGGTTGGTGGACCGATCCACCAACCAAAATTTAATGCGATCGATCGGATCACCGTTCGATCCAGGAGCGCCCAGGTCTGGATGGGTCATGATCGGTCGGGTGACCGATCAGGGAAGCCCCTGATCGGTCTGCCGATCGATCAGGCAGCGAACAGAGAGTTTGTGAGATTTTTGTGAACCTCCTGATAGGTCGGTGGACCGATCACCAAGGTGGCCAGATCGGTCAGTGGACCGAACAAAACCAAGACATAAAGATTTCTGTGGGTTGTCGAGGAATTCCATGATCGGTCTATGCGACCGATCCAGCCAACACCTGATCGGTCCGGTGACCGATCAGGGAGGTCCCTGATCGGTCTGTGGATCGATCAGGGATCGAACAGAGAGGTCTGAACTTTCTGTGAGCTCACTGATCGGTCTGTGGACCGATCAGCCCTACGCCTGATCGGTCTGTGGACCGATCAGCCCTACGCCTGATCGGTCTGTGGACCGATCAGGTATCAGAAATTTTCTGATACGATTCAAAATTTTCAGTTTCAGACTCAATTCCTATCGAACAGATGGATATTGGAGGTGTTTTCTCGTCTAGAATTGATCCTTTAACAAGAATCAAAGGTCCTTATGAGTTTAACAAATCAATTTGCTCCACCCAAGTGAAGGCAAACTCAATCAAAGCATTCATCCAATTAGTGTTGGGACCGGTAGACGAGCTAGAGGGGGGGTGATTAGCTCCGATTTGCTTGTAGATGATTTGTCGCGGCGGAAGATTTCAAGCAATGCTAACACTTTGGATTTTACTTGGTATCCACCCCGGCCGGGTGACTAATCCAAGGATCCACTCTCCTCACTCTCTCATACACTATGAAAGATCTCCTTCTTAAGGTGGAGAAACCTCTTACAAGCTTTCACAAAGATACAACAAGATTACAAAGCAAAATACAAATGAAATCTTACAAGATTTACAATGAATAAACTCTCTTTGCTTTCCTTGCTATCTTCAAGGTTGTGATTGCCTCTAGAACCTTGGAAATGCAGCAGCAATATCCTCCAAGGTTTCCCTTGAGATGGCACTGATGAAGGAGAAGAAGGGGAGAAGTCTTTGGCTCAAAACCTGCTTGAAAACCCTTATACCCGACGCCTAGGGTTTCTGGATTGATTACCCAATCGATTACCACGTTAGATCTAGCTTTTCAACGGCTAGTTTTCGAACCGTAATCGATTACCCAATCGATTACGAGTATCCTGAATCGATTACCCAATCGATTCAGAACTCTTCTATTCTCTTGCGCAAGTTGCCGCAATCGATCAGCCAATCGATTACCGATACCCTGAATCGATTACCCAATCAATTCAAAACCCTTCTGTTCTCTCGCGCAAACTGCCCTAATCGATCATCTGATCGATTCACCCAATCGATTGAGTCCAACCTAACTTGTTTTCACAAGTCTAGGATCCCCTACCAAGTGTCTGGTCAACCCCTTTGACCAACCTGGATTTCTACTGCCTAGCTCCCAGCTCGGACTTAACCTGGTTCCCAACCAGATTCGCCTAACCCTCGAGTTAGGTCTAGTCTCTCGGTAGACTTTCACCTTGCCAGCATGCGATCTCCCCGATCCACCTGGACTTCACCTAGTCCCACTAGGTGTTTCTAGTCCCACTAGGTCTTTTTCCATTCCCGCGTGCGATCTCCCCGATCCACCTGGACTTCACCTAGTCCCACTAGGTCTTTTCAGTCAAGCCTCCAGCCAACCTTGACCCACTTGACAACATACGATATTCAAACATCATATGACATTCAAACATCATTATCAAACATCGAAACATCCAACCTTAAGCTTACCAAGCTTACCAGACCTAAGCTCACCCGAGCCTAGTCAAAATAGGTCAACCCTAACCTAACCAAGATTGCACCAACAATTAGAACATTCATTCAATGGAAAATAAGTTTGTATCAAAATAAGTCTCCAATCAAGTTTCCTTGATTGGAATGTTCAAGTATGATCATGGAGCCAAATACACATGTATTATACATTGGTTTTCCCCATACTTGGTCAACTTAATGATTTTTATCTCGTTAACCTAATTTCTCAAGGGATGCATTAACATTTTGAGTAATTAGGTTGATCCTAGCATCTCAACCCATTTCTAGCAAACAAAAACGTTTTGTTAAATCTTATAGTTTGTGTGAGATGTCCCCAAGTTGCCCAATAATTGTTCCCAACAATTTGAAATGATCATAAAGGGTTTTGTTCTTCTTCAATCTTATGAAGCACGACACATTCCCAATTCTCTTCGTAAGAAACTAAATTTATTCTCGGGGAGTGGTTTAGTGAAAATGTCCACTAGGTTCGATTTTGACTCTACATGTGAGAGTACAATATCTTCTCTAGCAGCATGATCTCTAATGATTGAGCGTCCACTGCCTTAGAAGAAACACTCTTAGTTGCGACCAAGTTTTTTTTCAAAAGACGAGTGCCTTCTATTTTAATTTTTTTTACCATCTATTCACCCCCTCTAGCCGGTCGACCTGATCCAACAATATGAGTATTGATAGGTATGAGCATCCCAGGGTGGACATGTGGCACGGGGAAGGTACGTGGCAAGGCCCGCCGAACCAGAGCCCCGAGGTCAGATTGGGAATTGGACTCCCGAGACTACCTCGGGATAATGGAAGAAAACCCCTGAGGGCAGACCAGAAATCGGGATCCTGAGACTATCTCGAGAAAATGGATGAAGGCCCCATGGTCGGGAATCGGGCTCCTGAGACTATCTCGGGAAAATGGATGAAAACCCTAAGGTCAACTCAGAAGATGGGACTCCGAGACTGACTCGGTAGAGTGGAGCTCTAAGATCAAAATAGGAATAAAAAAACTCGACTTTAAGTATCCGTTCCTCCTTCCAGAACAGGAAAGCAATCGGATCATCATTGTCCGCAACACACGATAATCAAGGCCTTAATGATCGCAACGACCGTTACTAAAAGATAGGATATCTATCATGTAATCGATGATTAAGGAATGTGGAGAAGAACGCGGGGACACATGTAATAAAGACCTCATGTATATAAGATGCCTCGGCATCTAGGTAAGGGAAAAGGGTTCTCCAAGACCATAGCAATTCGATTCCTCGTTATCCTCCGAAAAAAGATAAGATTTCTAACTTGAGCGGCGGAGAGGGCTCCATCGGGAAATCTCCAGGTGCGTTCTCTTTAACGCTTGTATTAATCTCGCAGGGCGTGGACATCTTCTCTCCGTCATCTTTATCGTGGATTGCGCTTTGGCGATTCGTTATCTCCATCATTCGTTTTCGAAATAAGTACTATTAGCATAGCAGATATTTATTGTTATTTATAATTTTTTTCTAAAGAAATTGTAAGATCGTGCTCCAAATCTTATCCCTACATCCATATTCTTCATATGAATATTGAGAAAAGCCTTTCATAGACTGATAT
>JAGFNQ010005723.1:154329-170061 GCA_024364735.1 Boesenbergia rotunda
AAGAAACCTCACTTAACTCACCTTAAGATATGGGGTTGTCCTGCTTATGTGAAGCGGACTGTATCAGACAAATTGGATGCTAAGTCTGATAAATGTCTATTTATTGGATACCCTAAGGAAACGAAGGGTTACCAATTCTATCATCCCTTGGAACAAAAGGTGTTTGTTTCAAGGCATGCTGTATTTCTAGAAAAAGAATTTCTTTTACAAGAAAACAGTGGGAGTGGCATTGAACTTGATGAAGTTCAAGAAACTCCAATAGACATTACAGAGACACCTAGTCTAGACCCACAACCAATATCTCATAATGATGAGCTATCAGTTGAACCTAAAACAACACCACCTCTTCGTAGGTCTGATAGGACACGCAATATTCCAGAGAGATACGGATTTCTCATAAGTGAATCGAACGACGTGTTACTCATAAGCGATGACGAACCTATCAGTTATGAAGATGTTCTGAAATGTTCAGAAAGGGACAAATGGCTCGAAGCCATGAAGTCGAAAATGGATTCCATGTACGAAAATCGAGTATGGGACTTGGTTAACCCACCTGAAGGGATTAAGCCCATAGGGTGCAAGTGGGTTTTCAAGAAGAAAACCGACATGGAAGGTAATTATGCTTAAATCCATTCGGATGCTCCTGGCCATAGCAGCTCATTATGATTATGAGATATGGCAAATGGATGTGAAAACAACTTTCCTTAATGAAAACCTGCTTGAGGATGTATACATGATACAACCTGAAGGTTTCACATCGGTTGATAAAACCAAAGTATGCAAGATTCGACGATCCATATATGGACTGAAGCAAGCATCGAGGAGCTGGAACATCCGTTTTGATGAGACAATCAAAGAGTTTGATTTCTCACAAAATCCTGACGAACCTTGTGTGTACAAGAAGGTTAGTGGGAGTGCAGTCGTATTCCTAGTATTATATGTCGATGACATTTTACTTATAGGAAACGATATATCAGTTTTACAGACAGTTGAAATTTGGTTGTCCAAAACTTTCTCCATGAAAGACCTGGGAGAAGCAACCTATATCCTTGGGATTAGAATCTATAGAGATAGATCAAAACGGTTGCTTGGTCTTTCGCAGTCTACATATATAGACCGAGTGCTAAAAGGGTTTAGCATGTCGGAATCCAAGAAAGGTTACCTTCCCATCAGGCATGGGATCAACCTTTCAAAGTCTATGTGTCCGCGCACAGAAGACGAGAGGATTTGCATGAATAAGATTCCCTATGCATCCGCGATAGGATCTATCATGTATGATATGTTATGTACAAGGCCCGATGTATCGTATGCTCTGAGCGTCACGAGCAGATACCAATCTGATCCAGGAATGGATCATTGGGCGGCTGTCAAGACAATCCTTAAGTACTTAAGAAGAACTAAGGATGTGTTCCTAATATATGGAGAAGGAGATATGGTAATACGTGGGTATACGTGGATACGTATTTACTTTGAATGGAGGCGCAATAAGTTGGAAGAGTTCCAAATAAGACACCGTAGCGGATTCTACCACGGAAGCAGTCTGGATCAAAAAGTTTGTCTCAAAACTTGGTGAGGTTCCAACCATTGATGAAGCAATACCGGTTTATTGCGACAACAATGGAGCTATTGCACAAGCAAAGGAACCAAGGTCTCATCAGCGATCCAAACACGTGCTTCGCCGCTATCATCTGATCAGAGAGATTATAAGTAGGAATGATATACAAATTGAGAAAATTCCCACTGAAAGGAATTTAGCGGATCCTTTAACTAAGGCCTTGCCTCAGAACAAGTTTGAGGGTCATGTTAGAGCCTGTGGTATTGGATACCATAGCGATTGGCATTAGGCCAAGTGGGAGTTTGTTAGTGATATGAGAGAAGTGTCCTAAGGCAATCGCCTTATGATAGTAAATATTCATTTTAATAAATGATAATTCACTATTTGAGTATATATGTTTGTGTATTTGATTGGGATCTTAAACTCATCTACTAAATGTCCGCAATACAATTCACAGCATAAGAGAATTTGTGATGGGATCACAACTGGTGATTATCTCTAAATGTGCAATTGTGAAGTATTGAAAATATCCCTAGTCGATGAATTGATAAAAACGGACATTATCAATTCTGTTAAGACTAGCATGGGTTATTCTCTAATCAGCTGATTCTCACTGGCTGGTGACATTGGGATGTCCGGAGATAAACATGGATGCTAGTTAAGGGAACTAGTTCATTGGAGTGACTAGCTGTAAAACTTCATATGGTAATCTATATAGATATGTCAATGAAGTTCTTACTGCAGCTTAAGTGCGATGTTCCTTTGACTTGCGGTGTTCAAGTCATCTTGGTCATGGAGACTTATACTTTAACATCTTAAGCAAGCATCTCCTAGGAGGTGTGGACCCAGGATGATTGGGTATAAGCCGAAATGCCCGAAGATGTTTGAGCAGCCTACAAAGGATTCACCACTCCTTGCGAGGAGATGTATACCCAGGCCTATCGTCGGATTGTTACTCAAAGCCTCTGGCCAGAGCATATCATGTTTAGAGTGCGAGTCTCTTAAATACATGAGAGTAATTAGAAATCCAAAGGACGAGAAAGACACTACTTGGGCTAGGTGTGACGTAGTCAGCCTAGTGGGGACTGACACAAATAGACCGTGTCCTGAACCAAGTGGGTATAAGATGGTGAAGGGAATGGGGCACGATTCATTAGAGCTGCTGAAGGGTTTCGGAATTACTTCTGTGGTCAAACTGTTGATCTTTCGATTAATTGGGGGTCATGATGTACTACTAGGTGCCACTCATGACCGTTCTATAATTGGTTAATTATAGACGGCCAACATAAATCGAAAGCCTATTTAGTCACACGCACTACGAGTAATCCGAGGGATTTAAAACGAGTTGAAAATTGGATTTTCCAATCAAGAGAAATAAGTCGAATCTGAGTTAATCAGAGGCGCAACGGAAACTTAAAATGGCTAAGTCTTTTGAAGGCTTATTGGGCGAATTAAATGAGTTTAATTCGCGATCGGTTCGGCTCGGTTTGGCCGGCCAAAGAGGGTGTTAACCCCCTTTGGTTTGACCGGCCACAACAAGGGGAAGAAACCAATTTATTTGGTTTAATTAATAAAATAAATCTAGCGCGATTTGTTTTATAAATTATGAATAAATAAATTTGTATAAAGAAATTTATATAAATAAATTTATAGAAATTTATTCTTTTTATGGAAATTAAAATGATCCATGGAATGGTTTATTTTAATTTTATAAAATCAATTATGAATTGATTTTTTCATAATAAGAAAGTTTATAAATTTCTTATAAAATTTATTCCATAATTAAAGGAGAGAAGAATTTGTTTTATTATAAAGTTAGTTATAATAAAACTAGGCATAACGGAATAAGTTATAAGAAATTTTATAAGATAAAATTCTTATGATAACTAATTCCGTTAATTCCGTTAAAAGAGAGACTTGGTAAGGGAGAGGCCACTATATAAAGGAACTAAAGCAAGCCTTGAATTCCTAATCGATATAGAGCTATCAAGAGATTAACTCTCTCCCTCTCTCTCTTTTATTCTCTCTTCTTTCTTCCCTTTAGGGCCGGCGCCCCTTAGGGCATCCTAGGGTCGGCGCCCTCCTTGAGAGCTAGGGCCAGCGCACCTCCAACCTTTGGTTGCTGTGAGCCATCAAGAAGAAGGAGAAGCCAACCAAGAAGAAGAAGAAGCGGATCACATCTCCTTCCTTCCCGGAATTTCGATTCCAGTTCTTGGCGGTTAGTTTCCATTCTTTTCTCTTGTTCTTCTAGTTGTGCCTTTAGAGAATCTAGTAGTTCTCGTCGGCACAAAACTCGTGACTTTGCGAAGTCATCCCGAAGAGAACTCGAAGTGGACGCGAATAAAGGCGAAGCTTCCAAGGGACGCTACGGTTGGATCTCGTCCCTTTTCTTCGAGTTACGCGAGGTACAAAGTAAATTAGTTTACTTTTCCGTAATGTTTTAATTTATGATTACGTCCACACATCATAAGGTCGCATGCTAGATACGTGGTTAAAATAATTTGTGAAATTATTTTATGCTAATTCTTCCGCTGCACGTAAAATTTTAAAATATTACGAACCCGTATCCTTGTCAACATGCACCCGGTCCCAACAGCTTCCTATTTTAGTATTCCGTTGCATCAGATGGCTCCTAATGCTTTCGCCCAGATTGGGGGGGGCGGGGGCATATATCATCTTCAAGCTTTTCGGTCTCCCTTTTTCATTCCTTCTTCATCCCGATAGGATCAAGAGGAGTTTTTAGCTTTGCAGCCCGTCCGGGCCATAGGTTTCTGGGGGGATTTCCTTCTTCGCACAAGGGGTGGAAGGAGAAATTCTTCTTCATCCGCCTATCAGCCCTCTGTGTTGGATAGCAGATTTGTCGATTCCGCAACTTTTAGAGAGCTTTCTTCGCAGCCCTATGTATCATCATGCCAGAGAGGTACTTTCGGGCATGGAGTTCAGTGGCCCGGGGCTGGTGCAGAGCGAAGAGCTTATGTACTGGGCGGGCCTTAGTCCTAAAGTAACATCGATCAGCCCCATGCTAGGTATGTCCATCTATTGCTTCCACGCACATTGGTGCCGACTGATGTTCTTTCTGTTTAGCTTCTGCAGAGGAAGTCATGTATGCCAAGGCGATGAGTCGGCTCATCAGGTGGGTGGAGGCCAACAAGGAGGCTATGAACCCTCCTACGACCGTTTCAGACGCTCCTTCTGCTCCCGCCAAGTCCCTCGAGGGGCCTGCTGTCCCGCTTCGTGGTGCTGCTTCATCTGAGGGGGTCGATGTTACTGTTACATCCCCGCTAGCCAAAGAGCGAGCGCCCCCGGCTCCGCTAGTTGCTCCAGTGACGGGTCCTCCCTCCGAGGGTGGCTCCTCCTCGGGCCCAAGTTGCCCTAACAGGGGGGGCAAAAAATCTACTTCCTCGATCACCCCGGCAGTTACCCAGCCCTTCGGTCGGCAGAAGCGGCGGCTCCCCAAGGGCTTGGGCCCTTCCTGGAAAAAGCAGCGTCATGCCCGCTCTTCCCTTCTCCCCTCGGTGCCTGAGGAAGTGGCTCCGCCTACCGAGGTAGACGCACCTGCATCGGCCTCCCCAGTTTCTACTCCAGGGGCGGCCACCCTGGTGCCCCCTTCCTGTTCTGCCGATCCAGCCACCTCTTCGACGGGTAAGGAGGCGTTGCGTGCTCAATTCCGTTTGAAACTAGATCGACTAAGGGAGAGATTGGATGTAGCGTTGGAGGCCTCCTTGCGATCTTCCTCCTCGGTGCAATTGAAGGAGACTCCAACCGAGGGGACTTTGTCGGAGGGGATTCCCAGTTCCGAGGGGGAGGACTTCGACTCCCCTGGCGCGCCCCCTGAAGCTCCTACCGTCCAGCGACTTCCCATTCGCCCGCTCTCTTCGCCGCTCGAATAGCGGGGCGACACTCCCAGCCCTCCTGCCAAGGTAGTGGTGCGAGCCTCTGCTGGGCCGTTAGCCAGTCTTCGGAAGACCCTTCTGCAGGTGCGCATTATTGTGGTATTGACTGTTTCCTTGCCCGGCTGTTAATCCTTCAGTGTGATGGCAGGCAGCTGAGGATTGCCTAGTACTTGGTCGGGGTCTGTGTTCTGGGCCCCAAGCGGAGGTCTTACTCCAACGAGCCTTACAGGCGGAGGCTGCCGCAAGCCTTGAACATCAGTCCGGGGTGATGCAGGGCGGTGACAACAGAGCTCTCCGTGAAGAAGTAGAGCAGCTGAGGAAGCTCTTGCGCGACACGGAGCAGGCCCTCGAGAGCTCCCGACACTGGGAACGCCTAAGCATTCGAGAAGGCTGTGTCGGTTACCCGGGATCTTCTTCGGGTGACGCAGGAGAGAGATCAGCTCCAAGCGAGAGAGAAGGAGCTACTGAGCCAAACGGAGTCGAGACTCCTGATGGCTGCCGACCGTGCATTTATCCTGGAGGATGACCTAATCCAAGTTCGGGCGGATGAGCAGGTCGCGTCTGAGCGGCTCCGAGAGGCCTAGTTGAGCAAGATGATATGTCTGCTGAGCTAAGGTGGCTAAGACGGTCTGTGGAGGTTGCCGAGGCTTCTGCCTCTCGGGAAGCCAAGAGGGGCTTCAAGGCGAAGTTCCTGGGTTCGGAAGAGTTTCGTGTCATTATAGCCGACCAAGTAATGGAGCGTTTACAGCAGGGCTTTCATGGGGCCATTGGCGGGCTGAAGAAGGAGAAGCTCTTACCTCCCGGTGGTGGCTCGAGATTGTAAATACCCTTCGACCTGGGTACAGGTCTCCGTCCGGGGCCCCGAGCGGCCTGATGTGGACAAGTCGGGTTGTATTGACTCTGCTTAATTATAATCATTTTCCCTGTTCCCTGTGTGTGTGCGCTCTTGCGTGATACGCCTTCTATTTCTGCGTGTGCGCTCCACCAACGATTGCCTTCGAGGTGTATTCTATAAGTCAAATCCCTGCACCCCGCATTTATGTCTACGGCAGCTCCTTGCTAATCTTTGCCATCGTCTCCTCCGTATTATTCGCGATCTCATTGATTGGACCCAATAAGAGTCGTGAGTTCCTAGGCGCAGTAAGGGCGCGTCAGTCGAAAAGACGCTTGGCGTTACTGCATCTGCCACGCCTTAACTGCTTGGATAGACTTTCATCGTTATAAATAGGGGGAGAGGGGGAGCAAGTCCCCTCCATCCCTCTTGCTCTTGCTTGCTTCCTTCCTACTTACGGGCATCTTCCATGCCCCTCCTTCATAACACCGTGGTGTTCTTGGCTGAGGGACCAGATAGGGGCAGAGGCCTTTGTGTCACTCCCTTTGCTGGGGAGCATGGTGGAGATGAGGTCCAGGGTCTCGCTGAAGATTCTCGGGGAGGTGAGACTCCCGGATTGTCTGGAGAGTTCGAAAAAGACTTTATGTGGCCTGCCAGGGGGCATGGGGGAGATGACCCATCCTGCTGATCCCCAAACCCCTGGTCGGCCGGTGGCAGTATACCCCACGCAACATCGGCTGCTCATTCCTCCAAGCTTCGGGCAGATGAAGGTGTCTGTGGGGTGCGTCGTCATCACAGGAGACGGAGCCGCCGCCGCGGGTTTCTTGAGAATATCTCCATCTGTTTTGCTGTCCACCCCTTGTATTTTTTCTCGACCTGTATTCGGATTGCGGGTGTGGCAACCCGGAGTGGCGCCCTCGCTTGCTCCGGAGAGAAATTGTAACGGCTCATACCCCTCCTCTTTTTACTGCCTGTTTACGGCGAAGGTCAGGGTGCCCAGATGGAGCCGAGCTAATCATGTGTTACCTCAGGCATCAATCTTCATTCTGGGCCACCCGGAGGGAGTATCCGAGCTACTCATGTGTTACCTCAGGCATCCATCTTCGTCCTGGACCATTTGGAGGGAGTACCCGAGCTACTCATGTGTTACCTTAGGCATCCATCTTCATTGTGGACCTTTTGGAGGGAGTACCCGAGCTACTCAACGTGTCTTAATAACTCACCGAGATATATATCTTCATGTATCTCTTCATGTAAATAAATAATTCATTTTGCATACCGTTCATGTGTAGATAACTGCCCTGTGTTGGTATTTCACTGTTCTGTTGGTTCTTCCGAAAGTGTTTATGCCATGTTGCCTTCGCTTTGAAACTAGTTAAGTTCCCAGCGTAGCGGAGTAGTAGAGTCCGGGTTCGCCTGGTCGGGAGCCCATGCCCTGGACCAAGCCTAAGTACCCCGGGCAGAGGCTGCACCGCGAAGCATTAGGGTTTTGGTTTACTTGGACGGGCGCGTAGGTCCCGAACCAAGCCTAAGTACCCCGGGCAGAGGTTGCACCGCGGAGCATTAGGGTTTTAGCTTACTTGGACGGGCGCGTAGGTCCCGCAACCAAGCCTAAGTACCCCGGGCAGAGGCTGGACCGCGGAGCATTAGGGTTTTGGTTTACTTGGACGGGCACGTAAGTCCCGAACCAAGCCTAAGTACCCCGGGCAGAGGCTGCACCGCGGAACATTAGGGTTTTGGATTTCCTTAGTAGCACATTTGTCATTTTGAAAGAAAACATCCCATTTTATTACTTGATTTTGCTGCAAGAGCACAGAGAAACATAGACAGTTGTTTTAAGCAAATTGCAACTCTTACCCAGACAAGAAGGACCGGGGATCTCAGTCAAACAGAGATCTCCTGCGTTTCTTTCTCTCTCTTCAACAGCTACTCTTCTAGACCTCGTGGGTTCTTCCTAGATTCGGACCTGACCTCGCCACTGTAGCACCTACGAGAAACGAGCTGATCCCCTCGGACTTCCACCACTCGATCGCCTGTCGGGAACTTGATCTTCTGGTGGTACACCGAGACCACCGCTTGGAAGGTGTTGAGTGCTGGTCGACCGAGGATGGCATTATAGGAGGAAGGCGCGTCCACAATTAAGAAAGGAGTCCTCCGAGTTCTCTCAAGCCTATCGCTGCCAAGCGAGAGTGACAAGGTAATCTGCCCCAATGGCTGTACCCGGTATCCCGTAAAGCCAAACAAGGGGGTTGAGACGGGGATCAATTCATCCTCGTCTATCTACATCTGCTCCCAAGCCGCTTTGTACAGAATATTCACGGAACTCCCCGTGTCTACGAAGATGTGTTTTACCTCATAATTGGCAATGTGAGCCACGATCACTATGGCTTCCTCATGGGGAGCTTCCACCTCTTCGAGATCGGATGGCCCAAACGAGATTGTAGGACCAGACGCTTGGCTTCGGCTGGTCCCGATGGAGTAGTTTTCCAATAGCCGGGTGTAAGACTTCCGGGCTCGATTAGAGTCCCCCCCCCCCCCCCCGGTAGGTCCTCCGGAGATGACCCCTACGTGGCCCGAAGGGGGGCCCCGGCCAGGGGCTTTGCCCTTTTAGGGATCTCTCTCCAAGGAGAGGGATCTTCGGGGTGCGGGCCCTCGGCTTCTACCTCAAGATCGCGATCGTGACCGCGGTCCGATTACATTTCCCCCTGCGGTCCGCCGCCGAGGGGAAAGGCTTCGCCGTGGCGACCTTCGGTGATACCCTGACTTGTTCCATTTTCTCCGAGGTTTGGCATCCGCTTCCTCAGTGAACTTCTTCTTTAAGGCATGACACTCTTCGGTGGAGTGAGTTGAACTGCCATGATAATTGCAGTACTTAGGCAATGCTTCCGGCTGCTCAGTGTCTACTGTCTCCACCAGCCGACGCCTACCAGTCCAATCATCCTTCCCGGGCGGCAGGTCTTTTCCCCGCGTCGAAGTCGGGGGCTCCTTCCTGTCTGACCGAGGGGCTGCAGGAGGAGGAGCTCCCACCGGATCCTTGTGCCGGGCATACTGTACTTCCTCCACATTGACATGCTTGACCGAGTGTCCCAGCAAGTCATCAAAACTGGCTGGGGGCTTCCTCACCAAGGACCGAAAGAAGTCCCCTTCCGCGAGCCCTTGGGTGCAGGCGCTGACGAGTATCTCCGATGTCGCGCTGGGTACATCCTATGCCACCCGGTTGAACCTCTGTATGTACTCCTTCAGCGGTTCCTTAGGCTTTTGCTTGAGAGCGAACAGGTTGAGTGCGATCTTCTGGTAGCGTCGGCTACTCACGAAATGGTGAAGGAAGGCTGTCTTGAACTCCGCGAACGAGTTGATGGACGCCTGTGGCAACTCTGGAACCACCGCTAAGCTGCCCCGGACAAAGTGTTCAAGAACACCCGGCACTTCACCCCGTCAGTATATTGGTGCAGAAGTGCCGCATTCTCGAATTTACAGACTTGATCCTCTGAATCCGTCTTCCCATCGTACTCCGGGATCCCCGGCCCGCGGAACTGCTTCGGCATGGGGTCTTCGACAATTTCGGACGAGAAAGGGGTAGAGGGAGTCCTCTAGAAGATCTTGGGTCCATCCCTCTTCCCCGGTCCCTCTTCATGCCTCTGAGCACTGGAGGCCACCGAGTGGGCCTTCTCCCCATCTCCAGGGGATTCTCTCTGAAGGCCTTGGGTTGCTCCGTCCTGTCGCCCAACAGGGGTGACGAATCTTCGGGAATGCGAGGCGGAGACCCTAGGGATCTCCTCCCTCGTCGGACCCCCTGGTTGTGGGGCCGCCTGTTCGATTTGGTGTTGCTCCAGAGCGTCCTTGATGGCGTTAGCAACCAGGCGGTCAAACTCCTCTCGCGTGAGGGTGAGGGGCTGTCCTTCTAATCCTGCCATCGGTGCTCCTTCAAGTGCTTTTAGATGTTTCCCACAGATGGCGCCAAATTTGTTCCGGAAGGAGTCGTCGGCGATGGCCAGTTACTGAGGCTCAGCCCCTGGATAGATTACTACGCCGAGGAGGAACTTGGGGGTCCTGCGAAAGTAACACAAGCGTTAGGGGGACACGCCAGCAGGGGTCCGGCGGAGTCCACTCCGACGCTCAAGTTAATAGGATGTCTGAATTGTGGTGAGAAAGAAAAACAGTATGTAAAGACGGGAGATCGTAACCCCCTTACCAGAGGGGTTGAACTACCTTTTATACTGGTGTCGGCAGACTAATCGTGCCCCCTTTATCGGTCCCACGTCTCCGATATCTAAGTCGCGCCCCCTGCTTTCGGTGATAGAAGGGGTATCCTTTGAAATAGTCTGCGTCGTTATCACTCTTTATCTAGTTGAGACACTCGGGGCTCCCGAGGTCGGCTGTTGCGAGGACTCCGCCTCCCGAGATAAGCTCGAGGGTCTTGGGTGCAGTATCCCCTGAAGTACTCTCAGGGCCTTACCTCCCGAGGGGGGTTTCCGCAAGGGATCTTTGGCCTGACCTTCCCGAGCTCGCCCCCGACAGGGGGCCCCGGGGCCCGAGAAGAGATGTCGTGTCCCTGGCTTCTTCATCCCCCGCGTCGGGCACGGGCTATCCAGCCCCATCACATATAAAATAATTTTAGTCATTTGAGTTAATTCCTAAATTAAATTTGTTTTATTTATATGCTTGTAGATTGTGAAGAAGCAATTTAAGACTTAGGAGAAGACAAAACAAAACGAAGATTTGGCTTACTTGCTAAAACAATTAGACAGCCTAATGTATGGTAGAATACATAGTTTCGTTAATTAAGTGATTAGTTAAGATAATTGTCTGTTTCTTTAATTTTTTTCCTGATTTATATTAATTGATTTACTTTGCAGGGTTTCAACTGAATTAATTTGGGAGGAATATCTTTTGGTTTAAATGTGCACTCCTTATTGTCTGGTGTGAATGGGAAATTTTTACAAAAGGGGAGGTAATTAAATTCTGTTTAGGGGGGCATCTTCATCTAATAGATCATACAATAAATCTATATATTGTTCAATCTTCTTAACAATAAGGAATCTAAATGATTTGAGAATATATACTATTAGAATATATTATATTTTATTGGATTAAGTATGTATGTGTTTGCATAATTGTAATAAACAATAAAATCCTCAAAGACAGATATGGAAGATAAAAGGTTTAGGTATATTTTTGATAATGCACACTTTCACTTGTTGATGGTGGACGCTAAAGCAATGACTTTCAAGCATTACAATTCTCTTGCAAATGCCCGTAAATCGAAATATGAATTTGAAGCAACGGTGAGCATCCAATATTCATGTGTGTTTGTATTGTAGTATAAATTCTAGTTGATGTAAATTTTAACTTCATGTTCAATCTTACACGTATCGGATTTAAAACGATATACTCGTAAGCAACTAGCTACAATTCATCCATATTTGAAAGTCATTATCCCTAAGACTAATGAGTTGTAGAATATCCACAACAAGTATCCAGGTAAGTAAATACGAAAGAGTATGAATAAAAAATATTAAATAATTAAATTTTTGATGTTATTTAAATGTGGCTTTTTTATCATGGAATACATTCGATGTCTTCTATATGATGTGAAGATAGACTTCAAACAAGGAGACATGAAAAAAAAATTACACTTGATGTAATTGTATCAATTTTAAGAGACAGGTTTTGTAAAGCATCGGATTAAATATCTAGAGCATTGTAATACAAATATTCGCCCTAAAATAATTGGGTCGGTAATGTAATGCTACAATTGGATAGCTTGTTGTTACGGTTAGTATTGGTTGTTTCAAATAGAGTTTGTTGTGAGGTGCAGGGGTAATTAGGTCTTTTCTTTCTATCTTATGCCATTAGGGTTTAGCCGGCTTTTCCATATGACAAAATTAATATGTCTTTAGAATTGGTCAGTTGACTAAGTCCTCGTACACATCTATATATATTGTATTCTTTATTTGCACAACGGAAATAAGATTATTGAGATAATATCTCTTTTTTTCTATCCAACATGGTATCAGAGCAAGGTTTATCAAAAACCTAATTTTTCCGCCGCCAACTTTCTCTGCACGGCGCATTTTCCTTCTGCCTTCTCGCACGCGCGCCGCCGCTTTTCCTCCTCGCGCGGCGCGTTGTTTTTCTCCTCACACGGCGCATTTTTTCTCCTCACGCGGCGCGTCTCTGATTTTCCAAAATTACTCGACGCGTCCTCGCTCAACGCCGTCCTCGCACGATCTTCTCCGGCTGCGAGATCTTCTGAACGGTCTCCTCTTCTCGACGTGAACTCGACGTCGCCGGCTACTCCTCGCGAACGGCGAGTCAAGCTTGCCTTCACGAGCCCTCGGTCTCTTCTCTTCTCGGTAGGCAGGCTTCGCAAGCCCAGGTGCTGCTCTTCACTGCGGAAGGTTCGTCCTCGCGAAGGCTCTTCCCTGCAGCTCTTCCATCGCGACGGCTTCTTCTGCGCAGGCCTCTTCATCGAGGCGTGGCATCTTCTTCTCGCGGTGCTGCTCTTCACGGCGGAAGATTCGTCCTCGCGAAGGCTCTTCCCTGCGGCTCTTCCATCGCGACGGCTTCTTCTGCGCAGGCCTCTTCATCGAGGCGTGGCATTTTTTTTTCTCGCGCTACTTGGTAGGCGTCCTCTTCTCGCGGCGGCAGGATCTTTCTCAGTCGCCCGCTTCGAAGTCGGCAGGATCGGCGACGCGCGAGCCCAGCCTCCAATTTTCTTTTACACGCGAGCCCAGCCTCCATTTTTTTTTCCAGAGCATAATCTTTTTTCAGCATATCAATTTTTTTTTCCAAAGCCGCCTACACGTTTTTTTCCCAACAGCCTCCATTTTTTTTATTCCAGCAGCCTCAATTTTTTTTGTGAATTGGTATGGCAGACACATCCGGAGAAAGTTCTGAGATGTCTACAGATCCTTTGGCGTCTTCTGATCAGGTACAACCAATTTTCACAATGACGGGATCGGGAGGAACTGGTCTTCAAATAACCTCAGAAAAATTGACCGAGACAAATTATGCATCGTGGGCAGTTGCTGTTGAACTTTATGTTGAAGGCCATGATAGACTTGATATTCTTCATGGTACTAGAGTGAAACCAGATGAAAAGGATCCTAGCTTTCGTACTTGGAGGCGTGACAATATTCTGGTAATGACTTGGATACTTAATTCTGTTAGCTCTGGCATCAAACAGGTAATTCTTCATAATAGAACAGCTGTTGATATGTGGAGGACACTGGAGCAGATGTATGGACGCAAACATGATATGCTGCGTACTTATCAGATAAGTAGTAAAATTTTTAAACTTGAGCAAGGTTCTATGTCTGTCACAAATTACTTTGCTGCCCTAAAAGGGCTATGGGATGAGTTTGACTACTACAGGATGGACAATTGGATTTCTACTGATGATCATCAGAGATATTTGAAGCTTCTGGAGAAGGACAGAATTATTAAGTTCCTTGATGGGCTTCATGCAGAGTTTGAAAATTTAAAAGGGCAAATTCTTAGTATTGATCCTACTCCCTCTCTCGAACAAGTCTACTACAAAATTCTAAGTGAGGAAGGCAGGAGAAGGACCATGAACACCAAAAGTAATATCTCTGCAGCAAGTACTCCAATTGGAGAGACATCTGCTTTTGTCGGTTCTTCTAACAAGCTCAAGTCTGGAGGAACAAAAGGAAAAGGTGGAAAATTTTGTCGGCACTGCAAGAGGACTAATCATGATTCAGATTTTTGTTGGGAGAAATATCCAGAAAAAAAAACCTGAAAAATTCAAATACAATGACAAGAAGGCGCCTAGTCGTGGAAATATTGCTGCCCAGAAATTAGTGGATGAGGAGACTACTGATTCTTCGGTACCTTCTAATATTAAGTTGTCATCTGCTGATATTGCTAATCTTCAGGACCTTTTATCACGGCTTCAGACTTCATCCTCTGTCTCTACTAATTCGTCTCAAGCGCACACAGGTATTCGAGACCTGGAGTTAAGTATTGCTGGGTCAAGATCTTATAGCCCCTGGGTTATTGACTCTGGAGCTACAGATCATATGACAAATCTTGCTAATTCCTTTATTTCTTACTCTTTGTCTTCTGGGCAGGATAAAGTGACTATTGCTGATGGCACCAAAGCCACTGTTGCTGGTAAAGGTTCCATACAACTGGCATATCACTTTATCCTATCCTCTGCACTTCATGTCCCTTCCATTTCTCTTAACTTACTTTCTGTTAGTAGTATTACTAAACAACTACACTGCTCAGTAACCTTTTTCCCTGATCATTGTGTCTTTCAGGATCTCGAGACCAAGCAAACGATTGGGACTGGCCGTGAAGTAGGAGGTCTTTATTACTATCATCTTGGAACAACATCTGCCTTGAAGTCTACAGCTCAGTGTTCAGAAATAAGCATCAAGAAATCTTATTATGGCATTCTCGTTTGGGACATTTATCTTTTCGATCTTGAAGGTTCTATTTCCTAGTCTCTTCTCCTCTGTTTCTCTTGAGTCTCTCAATGTGAAGTTTGTCAGTTATCTAAACATTGTAGAACTCATTTTTCTGAGTCCATGAATAAAAGTTTGTCTCCGTTTGACCTTGTTCATTCAGATGTGTGGGGTCCCTCTCCTGTGCCTTCTTTAGATGGCTACCGATATTTTATCTCTTTTATTGATGATTACACTCACTGTACATGGCTTTATTTAATGAAAGGCAGAGCGAAGTTCCTCGACTCATTCAACACTATTGCAAAATGGTTGAAACTCATTCCACACAAAAGTGAAAACCCTTCGATCTGATAATGCACGGGAAGTACTTTACACAGTCTTTAAATACCTTTCTAGAGGATTTAGGAATTTTTCATGAGTCATCTTGTCCCTACACACCACAGCAAAATGGAGTGGCTGAAAGGAAAAATCGTCATATCCTTGAAACAGCCCGTGCATTATTATTTCAGCGCCACTTACCCAAATATTTCTGGGCTGATGCTATCCTTGCAGCAGCTTATATCATTAATCGTCTACCATCAAAAGGTCTAGAGTACCGGTGTCCTCTCAATATTCTTCGTCCTAACACCACGTTGTTCTCACTTACACCTCGGGTATTTGGCTCCCTTTGTTTTATCCATGTTCTTGGTCCCAAGACCTCTAAGCTTGATCCTCGAGCTATACGGGGAGTTTTTCTAGGGTATTCCACTTGCCAGAAAGGGTACAAGTGCTTTGATCCTATTACTAGGACAAGGTATGTCTTGAAGGATGTTACCTTTTTTGAGTCCGAGTCCTATTATTCTTCCCAGACGTCTCCCCAGGGGGAGAATCTTACCTCTTCTTCCCTTGTACCTCAAGTGGTTCCTTCTCCTATTTCATTGGATGTCATGGAAAATAGAAAAGATGATGCTCCATTACTGGATGCTCCATTACTGGGCTCGCAGGCTTCACAAGAAATTATTACTTACAGGCGACGAAGAC
>JAGFNQ010005723.1:172903-212884 GCA_024364735.1 Boesenbergia rotunda
CAGGGATGAAATTCTCCTTCAACTTAAATATAATCTCTCTAGGATGCAAGAACATATACGAAGATATACTGATAAAAAGAGGAAGTCACTACAATTTGCAGTAGGAGAATGGGTGTTCCTTAAATTAAGGCCCCATAGCAACACATGGTTTCTAAGAGGATTAATCAAAAATTGGCAATAAGATATTATGAACCTTTCCAAGTTGTTGCAAAATATAAAGAGGTTACATATAAGCTTAAACTTCCACCTCATTCTCGATTCCATACCATTTTTCATGTATCATAACTTAAGAAGGTTATTGGAGACAGGAGAGTATAATGTGAAAACAGACCTACCCAATGGACTCGAGGTAGCATTAGAAGAGGATGTGGAACTAGAATATGTGATTGCTAGTAGAGATTTCATCATGGCGAAGTGATTCGTCAATTGCTAGTCACATGGAAGGGCAAGAGCATGATTGACACAATGTGGGAGGATGATATCACTCTTAGAACTCAATTTCCTTATTTTACCATTCAAGGAAAGGCTAGAGTTGCAGCAAGTGATGATGAGAGGAATCAAGTTCCAAATGTGGAACGAGTGCTAGATCATGGGGGAAATATGCTGAATTATGAGGGAAACAACCCAAAACATGGGTTGTATATTCCAGGAGGGACAAAACACAAGGGTTTGAATAGAATTAATATATAGTAGGTAGTTTATGTTTTAGAATCACTTATATCTTTGTGGCAGTTATGTTAGCATGTTTTAGAGTATGTGTATGGCTATAAGTTTATGGAAAGTTATAGGGGAGGGAATCTAAGAATTATTATCAAAAGAGAGCATTGGCTTTAGCTGGCGAAGAAAGATTCTTTACCAACTTGTTTGTGTTAACCCTAATAAAATTTTGTGTGTTTCTCTATTCTAAGTTTTGGAACTCTAACAACGCACCTCACCATCCAAGGGACACACCTCACCAAAGGATCCACCCCTTTGTAATTGTCAATTACCGCAAGTCTCAATCCACATAAAGATCCACATGTACTAGGGCTTAAGCTCTCAAGTCCTTAACTTCCGAGTGGCCGAGGGGTGGGCACTCAAATTAAAGATCCACACATACTCGGACTTGAGCTCCCAAGTCCTTAACTTCCAGGTGTCCGAGAGATAGGGCACTCGAACTCGAGTTCGTGAGTACTCTTGGGTCCTCAGGTATTCTTTTCGGCGGATCAACAAATCAACAATTGGGATCAGGTCGACAAGTAGCCAACTCGACTTAGCTCGGCTCAACTTGGCCAAGTGTAACCCAGATAGTGGTGATTCTGTAAGGTGACTGGGCTAGCTTAGGGTGGAACCACGCAGGCGCGTCCTGCTAGATCAGACCAGATACTAACCCTATCATTGTGAAATTCCTTGTACCGATTACGATTTAAGTTATTTCCAATTAGCTCGGCTCAGCTTGGCCAAGTGTAACCTAGATAATGGTGACTCTGTAAGGTGACTTGGCTAGCTCAGGGTGGAACCACATAGGCGCATCTTGCTGGATCAAGTCAGATATTGACCATATCATTGTAAAATTCCATGTACCGATTAAGATTTAAGTTCCAAATTTAACTTACAATATTACAAATCCAATCTACCAATCTAAATGATTTTGATGTAGCACTGCTGCAATATTTTTGTACCTAACATATTAACTAATCTTAATGTCAAAAAAACTCTTATCAAGTTTTATGTAGCAAATCTATAGTTTAATAACTTTGTTGCAAATGTCGGTCAATACTTTCCATTCACTAAAAGAGCAAAGTTAACAATAGAAACTTTAATTGTGTGAGTGCCTAATAAGATGGTCAAACAATGAAAGAAAAAAAGAGTTGGACATGTCAAGAATTTGCCCTTTTAGGCAAAATCCTAAGGATGAAATGATTTTCCATAGTCTAAATTGTAATTGAATTATTTGTAGTTCTATGTGCAATAGGATTGTCATACATTCATACTAAGAATAAAGAATTTGGTAAAAACAAAAAGTAAAATCCAAAATTCAAAAAAAAAAAACATTTGAAATGTGTACTAAGATCACAATCATAATTTTTCATAGCATCTTGCTTCTGTTATTAAAAAGAAATTCTAAGAACAATTCATATAAACTAGCAAGGAAGGGAGAATCCAATACCTAACTCCACAATTTTATTTCTTGAAGAATTCTGTAAGGAAGATAAAGAAACTTTTCCTGAATATACTTTAGTACTACAATGGTAACCCTGAAATATTTGCAAGTAGAGATGATCAAAGAAAACATATAGCATATTTAAGTGTATTCAGTTGTCTTATATTTAGAGGAGCCTTACATTATACTTCCTTATAGTAGCATCCATCTTCTTAAGCAAATTATCAATAGTAGACAATGACCAAGGATTGATAAGATTTGACTCCCCATTTAGTGTTCTAGTATCATCACACTACAGAATAAACAAGTATACAATAAAGAAACAATTGATTCTGACATTCTCCGAACATAAGTTAGCAATTCAAGCTGATGATTAAATGTACAATGGTAATAAATTGTATGACAAGCAAACCACTCACTATGTGAAATTTGATCCAATAAATCATTTTATGTATTGTTTAACATGCGTTATTCACTATGAACTATCTCCATGTAACATGGATTATGCATCACAATTCACAAGAGGATGGGAACAATAATTGGATAATAAACTATGACCTAAAATGTCCTTTAATGACTAAACATGAAATCTTAATATAAACTTTTTTGGCTTATTTTATATCTATTTAGCTCAAAATTACAATGTAGAACATTCTCAAAACTTTATCTGCAATGCTTTTATATGCCATTGGATATAACTATATTCATGTTGATATCCATTTATGACAAACACATGATTCTCCTTAGAACCCAAAGGTCACAAAATGCACAATGTAGAATTTGAAATCTTGACCATGTCAGATGACATAGTCAAAATGCATCATTATGATAAATTATCAAAACTCGATAATACTTATCTTGGACTCATCACAGGTAATTTATTCTATATTGATCCTGTCGGCTTGCGAAAAAGGGGGACCACCTGGCAATGACTCGCTCGGGTGTTGACTGAAGGCTGAATGCTAGGTCGCCGACCGGACGCTTGGGGAGAGCGCCGACCGGGTGACGTAAGCCCTCCGATCGGATCGCTAGCCGAAGGTTGGTTGCTAAATCTCCCCCCGGACACTCGGATGAACCACCAACAAAGATTCCCTCGGGGAGGACACAGAGACCAGCCGAGCGGAGCTCCGATGGAGAGACTCCGACCACTCTCTAAGAACTCCGGTGAGAAGTGGATGATAGAACTATAGAGGGATCCCCCTGCCTCCCCCCCCCCCAACGGGCCTTTATATAGGCGAGATAGCAGACAAGGACTGGTCCCCACCTACTGAGGAATCTGCTATGAATCTAGTAGCAAGCCTTTGTTGACCAACAAAAGGGCGGTCAAGCCTGCCATAGTACCTCCTAGCATTCTAACCTAATGGTACGACTGTCAACCTTTCATAACTGTCTGTCAATTCAGTGGACCCGCGCCTCCTTACTGTCCCCTAGTGCTGATCTAGTAGTACGGCCGCCACCTTCCATAATTGTTTGTCACCTCAGTGGCCCGCGCCGCCCCGCTGTCTGGTAGCGAGATCTACCAGGTCCTTTGTTCTTCAAGAGGGACTCAGGGATATCCTTTGCAACTTGCACGAGTGCCCCCTAATCCGACCAGACGCTTAGGCTCAGTCGATCGGACGCCAGGGACCGGTCGGCCGACCACTAATGGCTTAGCCGACCGGAAGATACCAGCCCGACCGGCTGACCGAACCGTGAGGGGTCAGTCGGCCGGCGATTGACTTGGCCATTGGCCGACTGCTCTGTCTGGTGGGTCCTGTGGGAGTTAGGTCTCCCTACAAGTCCCGTCCATTCGAGCACGCCCCCCCCCCTGCGCGTCCGGAATACCCCGGATCATATATTATTGTGTCAACCATATTGATGAGTATAGTGTTATACTAACATTCAACACCCCTTGGCGTACTACAAAATGTATCAATGCGTAAAGATGAATTGAAATGATCTTTGTGTTTTGTTTTTTAGCTTCTGTCCATGCAATACAATGTCAAAAGTTACCATTCCATATGGGATAGTTGTGTTATCTTCTTATTCTTCTTTTTTATCTTCTTCCTCCTTCCCCCTCTAATTCTCAACTAACACCATATGTTGAAACATCAAAATAGTACTGAAATACTATGATTCTAGTCAAAAATTCATAACCCTAGCACGGCTTGAGATTTTGAACCTTGATGCTACCAAAGGTGATTATAGTGTAATTATATAAGAGAAGAACCAAATAGAAACATTATTTCAAACTTATTCCTAAATAAGTAGTGACCAATCAATATGACCTTTCGATCATTTATGGGAATTGGCAATTAATCTCACTGCTCTTTTTTATTCAAATGAAGTAAGTTTTTTTTTTCTGGACAGATGAACAGAAAAAAAAAATATTATTCTAGCATAGATGCATCACTACATTTAGCCGACCCCACCTAGTGGGATAAAGCTTAGTTGATGTTGTTGTTGTAAATATATCACTACATTATTGTTTTTTTGGATCTCGTCAAACCTGTACAACTAAAATCAATACTTAAGAAAAACAATACCAAAAGCATAAATAAGGACAGGAATTGCTATCTAGATTTTACTTAAATTTATAGCTCATCAACAGAATAGCTTTCAGTAGCTAAAATGTCAGTAGAAGCAATGCTATTCTCAAGTGAAAAATAAGGCAAAGTGATACGTTTGAATCAGGAGCTGCTTTCTGTTGTGCAACTGCGGCTACCTCATCCAGGAACAAGCCATGCAGCTTCTTCAATCTATCAAGTGGCTTGGCCTTCCTGTCACCACAAGTAAAAAATCATTTTTAAGAAAAGCAAGAAATATAAGGGCAAAAATTATGGTCGTAACCTGGATATTCCCAGCTGGAAGACTTCATGCGCTTCTACTAGCCTCCGAGAAGCAACCAGAGACATAGCGTACGCCTCATAATACAAAGAATGGTCCTGGCAGATTCCCTTATACTCCAACATCTTGAACACTCTCTCAAAATTCCCAGTTACATCCCCCTACACCACCGACCTCAGAGATCACAGAAGAGATAACAACAAGAAACACGAATTCGAGATGAATACTGTATGCACTGCGCTGTCTCACATAGAGAATGCTAATCTTAAGGAATCTGATATCATCCCGATACCGTTCATCTTCAATGACGTCCCTGAAGAAATCTTCCAGGAGGTTATTCAAGCGTTCAACGGCAGCAGTGTCATCGGGGCAGTTGCGAGAATCCTCCGTCGCCTCGCGAATGGCCCTGCGAAGAGTGGAACCAAACTTTGAGAAAAGAATTGGGGATCGAGAACCACTAGTTCGAGGAGATAAGGAAATATGGTGCTGGCGTCACCGTAGACGTAGGGGGATCGGATCGGCAAGACGCAGTCGAGATGGTTCGTCCTGTGATGACCTGTGAGATCGAAGGGGAGGAATTAAGAATTAAGAGGAAGATCGGATTGATTATAGTAGACATAGAGTTCATATGGATAGAACTATAGATACGTCGGATGATTATCGGCCAGAGGGCCAGGATCGCTGTTGAATTGGAGCATCGCCGGTGGTAAGACTGCGTCGGCGTGGAAGAATCCAGAAAGGAACAGGGGAATAAAAGGAGGGAGTTTTGAAATTTTGGCAGCCAGTCCGAACGAACTGGGTCACCTCGATCGATTAGGATAAGCCGGTCGGACCGCTGGAGGCTGGGAGGGAAAGAAAAGTAAAGGTCCGAAAATCGACGGTTTGGATTAAGCCATAGATTAATCAGACGGATCGATCGGGATGGAAATTTATGCGTTTAGACTTCAAAGCTTTCATAAAAATGTACTTTTTTTTACTAGAGAAAAAATTATTTCGCACCAAAATGTTTTTACTTTCTTTTATTTTCTAATAAAACATGTGATTATTTTTTACTAGAGTTAAACACTATCGGATTATTATTATTATGTTTAGTCAGCTGATGACTATTAAAAGGTAAAATAATAAGACTTTTTAAACTTTAGAAGGATTTTTTTAAAATTCCAAAAGTATTATGAAAAATCAAGTAAGAAATTATATGCCCTTTTAAAAATGAAAAAAAGCTATATATAATGGATAAAAATTCATTCAGCCATGTGATTAAAAACTAAAAAGTACAACAACGTTCAATAGAAATATATTAATTATGGTAAAAGACTGATAGAAATAAATTATGGCAATATATTATCTTGCGCTGAACATTCAATAAATAAATTACGACAATTTATCAAAAAAAAACATATCTAAGAATTGATATCTATCAAAAGACATATCATTATTTTATTTTCATCAAAGGATGCACTTATTTTAGTGAACTTCCTCTTATATCCCTCCTGCTATGTATTGTCTTCTCTTTCTCTTTCAGTAACAAATTTCGAGACGTCTGCACATGCAACGTGGGCCTGAAATATTTTTATTTCAGGCCCAGTGTGGACCTGAAATCTTGCGTGGGCCTGAAATCAATAGATTTCAGGCCCACGGTCAGTTTTTTTCAAAAAAATTTTTTATATATTAATATATTTATTAAATATTATTTAATATATTAATTTCTATTAATCAAATATAAAGATCATTTATTTATATTTTTAAATCACGTTGGATGAGAAATTTTTTAAATGAAATATTTTTTCAATTTTTACCTTATGTTTTTTAATTTAGTGTCGATTCTATAATATATTATTTTAAAGTAAAAATCTGTAATTAAGTCACGTTGCATGTGTAGACGTATCGGAATTTGTTACTGAGAGAGAAAGAGAAGACAGTACATAACAGAAGGGGTATAAGAGGAAGTTTATTAAAATAAGTGCGTCCTTTGATGAAAATAAAATCATGGTATATCTTTTGATAAATATCAATTCTTAGGTACGTTTTTTGGTAAATTGATAATCAGAGAATGTGACTAAGGAATACAAATGTAGAGATTATTAGCAAGTTTAGCATTTGTCGCGATAAGACGTACAGGAGTAATATGTTTGTACTGTTTATGTTGAAGGAAATTTTCTAACTCTAAGCAAGAAATGTGTTACCGTGTGCATATGATGCCTTAAAAGAGCTTTATGGCTTTAGGATAGGTTGATGGAGAGGTTGAGGATGAGCGAATTATTTTTTATCATCTTTAAAGAGATTTATTTTGAAAGAGTTACGGAGATATTGAGACAAGCGAATCATCTTTTATCATCTTTAAAAAACTTTATTCTAATAATACCTCGTGGACTCGCTAATGCTTTACAGTCCGTCTCGGCACCGCGGTGTTCAGTATTTGCTGAGGCTAGGGCCACATCAAGAGACCGCATTTTATACCTCTATCACTGTGGATCATCCCGAAAGGTTCACTAACGTGTTCCGACTTCCGACCAAGAGAATCCTAAGAAATAGTATGTACGTTTTACATATTTATCATTCTCTTCGATAAACTATATATCTAAGGAGGTAGAAACCACAGTAGTGCGTTGATCCCGGGCCAGCTTATGTGTAGCCTGGCTCGGCAACCTGGCAACCCGTCAGGATGAGATAGGTTTGTGGGCCCCAGGAGTCCGTCGAACATAGAGCCCATATAGGCGGATCGACCCATTTCCCCCGAGCGTGAGGAAACATTGGCCCTGGCCAAGACAAAGAGGGCTAGAAGCCCCGAAGGCCCCCGAGTCCAAGAAGTCCTGGGCAAGGGGAGTTCCGAATCAACAGAGTCCCGAGTCGGAGAAGTCCCGGCTCACACCATCACTAAGTCTTAACACTCCCGAGTCAGGGGAGTTTCAGCTCAAAGCATCCTAAAGTTATGAGCAGATCGACTTCCGCGCACTTCTCAACTCTCGGCCCCCAACCGGACGCGTGACGGCCCACGCTCCGGTGGTCCTCTCGAGCCAGAGAAGTCTTCACTCAGAGTATCACCAGATCATGAGATCCCCGAGTCGGGAGCACCCCGAGCTAGAAGAGTACTCGGTCGTTGGCCAAACTATCCCTAAGTTAGCTGAGTTCGGGCGTACATCCCGAACCACACTCCCCACGACTCAGGAAGCATACCTTCGCTTGGGAAGCCTTCCTTAACTCGGGAAACCAAGTTGTCTAAGGCTCTTGTTGTGACTTATCAGAACAACCACTCCCTGACACAGGACTAGCAGAAGAAGTACAGGGGCGACGTAGGTCTAGTACCATTCCGGCCGAATCACGAGTATCTCGCTGACGCCATGATTTCCCTGCCATACCCTGACCCTCCCCTGTTCTACAACCACATACGTCTGTGTCAGGATGAGTGGCGCCTGACGGCGCTCGCCTTTAAGTTGACAGCGCTCCTTTCTTTATTCTGGTATGCGACACAATACCCTGCCACCCTGGCCATGTCTTACCCTGTCCTCGTATACGACAAACAGGTGGAAGATGGGGCAGAAGCTGCCAGCTTCCCTGGCTATATAAGCCTCTCCCCTCTGCATCCCCCAAGGTACGCGCAATAGTGTTTTCGCTACTATTCTATTGCTTTGGCTGCTCTTCCACCACAGGGGACTGACTTGACCGTCGGAGTGCCTTGTCGGGGTCTTTTCTCGGCGGGTTCTAACCATCTCTTTCTTGCAAATGGCAGCCAGCCTCAGTAATTCGTGATCTTCGAGAGACCGCGTGCTCTTGGGAGTCCGCTTCGCTTTGCGACAGGATCAAATTTGGCGCTAGAAGGAGGGACACTTAGCCTGATCAGAAGCGAAAGATGGAAGATCCCAACCGAGTCATGATGGCAGTCACGCCCGAGTATGAGCTACTGATGGCTACCAGAGCTCAGAAGACCCCACAGAGGCCTTCACAGGTCGGTAGCCGAGCTCCTAGAGTCCTCTAGCCAACAACCCATGGACATCCAGGAGGTCGGGGAAGGCTTGCTCGACCTGAAGGGGGTTCTGCTCCCTTTCCCGCTGCTTTTTATCGGGATCGGGACGGCGAAGTTGACTCAATGCCGGCCGAGGCGTTAGCCTCCAACCAACTACACGGGCCCCAACTAGATAAGTGTTGAGGCAATCTATGGTCCGGAGTGACCATGTGTTTTGATGTTTGGGCAAAGGGTTTAAGTTAGGTTTACTCTTGTGGTTTGATATGTGTGATTGAGTTTGCAAGACTTGGTGAGTCACACATGGAGGACACATCCGAGGGATGAGAGCCGAGGGAAGAGGACTCCAAGGGCAAGCCGGGAAGTGGACTTCAAAGGGCACACGTGAAGGGTGGCATGGAGGCAAGCAGAGGGCTTGCGTGCGCATCCGAGGGACGATAGCCGACGGAAGAGGACTTCAAGGGGCAAGCCAAGGGAGTGGACATGAAGGCATACGTGAAGGAGGATCTTCGGAGTGAGGGAGAGTGAATTTGTAAGCTGGGCAGTCGACTGGGAATGGATCAGTCTGTTGGATCGTGAAAACTGATAGAGGGGGGGTGAATATCGGAAATCGTTCGGATTTGAAAACTAAGAGAAGTTGCACAGCGGAAATTAAAAGAAAACAATCACAGCACAAGGACACAGTCGATTTACTTGGTTCGGAGCCTGTTTCGACTCCTACTCCAAGGCTCACGGTCGTTCACCGTTTACTTTGGGCAATTCTATATACGCGCAAAACAGTTACAATATTTGATTACAAATAAGTGCAATAAAATAATAATATTAAAATCTCGATCTTCGTTACCGACGTCCGGAGTGTATCGACTTGTTCGGGGCAGCGGGACGTCGTCGGCTCGAGTTGGAGTGTTTCCGGAGCAAGACACGAGCGTAGAAGATCGTTGGGGCGTTGAGAGAACAGTTATTCTGAAGCCTTGGTCGAAGGCCCTTTATATAGGGCCTGGGGGCGCCCGGGATGTCGGGGGTGCCCCCCACGTGGCCTCTGATCCGCAGAGCTCTCGGTCGCGTCTGATCCTCTGGATCCGCTTTGACCGGGGCGCCCGGAGCGCTCGGGGCGCCCGCATTGACCGGGTCAAAGTTTATCTTCTGGCTTCGAAGGCTTTTGGTTCGAGGTATGTGCATGGGGGTGCCCGCAGCGCAGGGGGCGCCCGGGAGCACGGGGGTGCCCGAGAGCACGGGGGTGCCCGGCCCAGTATGTATTCGAACCATTTATCTTGTTGCTTGTTTTGTATGCACCTTGGGGGCGCCCGAGACACTCCGGGCACCCTACTCAGCCATTGCCTCTCTCTTTTGAGGCTTTCTGAGTTGCAGACACACGTTCCTTCGGTCCTGCATCCAGGGTTAGTCCAAAACACAACAATATATTAAGTTATTAGATTATACAGCCTTAGCTGTCTTGGTTCTGACTTTGGTCTCCAAAATGGAGCCCTAGGTCGAACCGACGCCTATTGTTCCCTCGACGGGGAACGCGTCCTCACCTACTCCTCTCGGGAGAGTTTACCTGATGCTAACCGTTCCTTTGGTTGGTCTTTTGCCTGACGGTCCTTTGTCAGGTCTTGGATGCCGAGCTGTCCTTCGTCCGGTGCCTAGCATTCCTTTACTAGGGCTTTGTATCCTAGCAGCCCTTCGCTAGGTGCCCAGCAGCCCTTCGCCAGGTCTTTGATGACTAGCAGCCCTTCGCTAGTTGCCTAGCAGTCCTTCGCTAGGACTTGATGACTAGCAGCCCTTCGCTAGTTGCCTAGCAGTCCTTCGCTAGGACTTGATGACTAGCAGCCCTTCGCTAGTTGCCTAGCAGTCCTTCGCTAGGGCTTTGTATCCTGGCATTCCTTTGCCAGGTGCCTAGCAGTCCTTCGCTAGGGCTTTTTCTGCACACTCAGTGAACAACGTTAGATCACAAACAAACTTAACTTTGAATCCTTTGCCAATATCAAAACAAGGTTCGATATGGTGCTTCCTGCACCAACAATCTCCCCCTTTTTGATTTATGGCAATACAATTCAAAGTTAAGTATAAACATATAACAGTTAATAAAAGAAGGTAAAAACACAATGAAGTATAGGAACAAACACAATGAAGTATATAAAAAAAAATTTATAAAATTTTTTTTTCTCATACTCCCCCTAAAACCCTAAATACTTGCAAAATACTTAACTTTGACCTTTCCTCCCCCTTTGACATATATCAAAAACAAACATGGGTGTTCAAGGTATCTAACAGGGATTTTTGAGTTTTCCTAAGTGCTTCATGTATTTAACAAAGTGTTTTTCAAAAAAATGGAGTAAAAGCATTTTCACTAACAAAACTTGTTTCAGATTTTAGGCAAAATTTTTCAAAATTTTGGCAAAATTTTGAAGCTAGATTTCCCTTAAACAAAGTTTCAAATTTTGAGAATTGGGAGTAAATTTGTTTACTAAGGAAAATTTTACTTAGGAGAAAAATATGTACTCAAAAAATTTGAAAACACTTAGAAATACTTCAAAATTTTTGAAGCACTTATTAAAAAAAATTCCTTTGTCTCTTTCCTTTTTCTCCCCCTTAATGTGAAATTCTAGACCATTCTAAGAAAAACTTTCTTTGAAAAGGAGAAAAAAAAATTTTAAGAAAGAAAATTTTAATTTCACTTTTTCTACTCTCCCCCTTGGTCTTATATCAAAAAAAATTTGTAAAATATATTTTGAAAGAAATTTAAATTTGTGTATCAGAGCTTGTGAAAAAAATTGAGCGAAGTAATGTCAAGTGTTATGATAATTTTAAAAAATTTAGAAAGACTAAAAAATTTATATTCAAAATAATAATTGGAGTCAAGTGTATATGATAAACAATAAGTTTACTTGTTCTGAATATTTTGAAAAATGCACAAGAATGCAAGTACTTTATTGAGCTTTTGAAAGACATAAGTATTTTGAAAGATGAATTTGAAAAACATAAGTACTTTTAAAATATTAAAGAAAATTACTAAAATTACTTGACTTATCTTTTTGAAGGTACTTACACATAATCTTTTACTTGCTTTGGTTTCTTTTACTTGCTTTGGTTTCTTTTCCAGTCTGACACCATCCTAGGAAACCTTGTTAACTACAAGGAAATTTCCTTAAGTATCCTGGAAATTTTCCAACTCAAGTAAATATTATTTCCAAAAGAATTTTGATAAGTCAAAATGATAGTATTTTGAAAAAGTAATTATTTAAGTTTTCAAAAGGATTTTAAAAGTGCAATGCATGACAACATATAATTTTGAAAATGCTCAATAATTCTTTTAATTTGATCTCCCACTTAACTCGACCCAGTCCTAGGAAGCTTGTTGACTACAAGCGATCTTCCTCTGAGTCATAAGGTTTGATTCAAATTATACGAATTATCTAATAATTTAAAACTTGTTAGAAATAATTTCTTTTGATTTAGACTCCCCCTAAATTTGACACATCCTCGGAGTCTTTGTAGATCATTAAGTAGACATTCCTTTGTGTCTTTAGGGTTTACTAAAATCAAAAGAATAGTTTTGAATACTAGCATGTTAATATAATTTTAGAAAATTCAATTTGAAATGATGATAATTTTAAAGCATAAACCCCGTTTTCGAAAAACATTTTGAAATGATAATGGTTTTTTTTTGTAAAGCACAATTTTCGAAAAAGATATAGTGATTATTTGAAAACAAAATTTTTAAGTAAAAAAAATAAATATCTAAGCCCGGACTGTAGACAAAAAGAAAATATCCTAAGTAATCCCTAGGGTGACTTTTTGTCATACAAGAGTAAACTAATTTTCAAAAAATATTTGTATAATGGTAAAGAAAACAAATAAATGTTATGAAATAAATTTCAGGTTAGTGAACAAAACAGACTTGATATTAATTACAATGATTTGAAACATTGACTCTTAGTTAAAAAGTTGAATTTGATTTTTGTGAAAATGAAAATTTAGAGGGTTAAGTTTGTTCAGTTGAATTAAATTTTGAATTTGATTGAATTAAATTTAATTGAATTTAATTGAATTTAATTGATTTGATTAAGATTTAATTGAATTTAATTGATTTAATTAAGATTTAATTGAATTTAATTGATTTAATTAAGATTTAATTGAATTTATTTGAATTTAATTGATTTAATTGAATTTAATTGAATTTAATTGATTTAATTGAATTTAATTGAATTTAATTGATTTAATTAAGATTTAATTGAATTTAATTGATTTAATTGAATTTAATTGAATTTAATTAAGATTTAATTGAATTTAATTGAATTTAATTGATTTAATTAAATTTAATTGTTTTAATTAAGATTTAATTAATCTTAATTAGTTGGTTGGGATGGATTCAACTTTTAGGTCCTAAGCATCTCACCCATTTCTAAGTGACAAAACAGGATATCCTTAACTGTTTTGTGAGATGCATAAATTGTATCTTTGATGTTAACACTATGATTTAATTGAAGCTTGTGTTAGATTCGAGTTTAACAAATGATAATTTAAAAGTGAGTTTCGATAATTGGCTTCCAGGTCTTGGCGAGGCACAGAGGCCTTCTTTGGCCATAGCCTTATTGGATCAACAACCCTTTCCTAGACAAAGCCTTTTAAAGAAAGATCATTTTCAAATAATTGTTTGAGACACTCTGGTCTAACTAGCTTAGGATTCGGAGAGGTAGCTTCGGCTAGTTCCACCAGACTAAAAAGACCAAATAAGGTACTTCTTACCCTACTTGATTCCTTAGTCAGGCTTCCCTAACGTACTATCATCAAACCTTGTCCTAATATTAGGTTGTTCAAGTTTCAATTAATCAGGTTAGTCCTTAAACTAACCAATCCTAATTTTAAGCAAAAAATAAAAATAAAATAACAAACAACACACAATTAAAGCAAAACAAAAAAATGATCTAAGTTACATCATAATCGAAATAATACTCAGGTTTTTTTAAAATCAACAAGATTGGGAATTAAATTTTCTGACATATTTACCTTAACTATTTTGTATGAATCAATTACGTTCTTTGAGGTAAATATTAGATTTTCAAATATCGTAAATTTACCTTTTGATTCCCGGTTGGGAATCTCCCCCTTGATACTTGCCGTCTTTAGCATCTTGTAGTGATCGCGAGTCATCCGGACCTGCTTCCGATCATCCCCTTCTTCATCGTCAAATTCTAAGTCTGAGTTGGACTCAAGTATTGGTTGAGGCCTCTTTTGCAATTCTCTTGGAGTTTTTCCTGCAATAAAAACTATACCTTCCTCGACCATTGCAATATCAACTTGATTATTTAATCTTAATTCAGAAAATGATTCAAAATTAATTACCGATTTTGTCTCAGAAAACTCGTCATTTGACTCTGGTTTGATTTCGACGTCGGGTGTCGAGTCTGTCTCAGCTACTTGTTCTTGAGCTTCTAAGATCTCAACATCGGAGCTCTCTTCGTGTAGATTGATTAGCTCTTCCCACATCTCCTTGGCACAGTTGAAGGATCCGACCCGCTTCAGTTCGTCTTTGGTCAGGCCGCATTGTAAGATTGTTGTAGCCCTGACATCAGTCTCGATCTTCCTCAGAGTTGGTTCGTCCAATTTGTTCCAGGCGATCGATGATCCATCTTCTGTGGGGAGGGAGAACCCTGTTTGAATGATCATCCATATGTCCATATGGGCCTTCAGATGGAACTCCATTAGACTTCTCCAGGAATTGAAGTTCTCGCCGGAGAATAGAGGTGGACGGACACTATTCCACTCTTGGTTGGCCATTTGGATTATACCTTGTACATAAAGGAAACACCAAAAATGTACCAAGACTTGGTTTTGGATTAGTAGTGTGGGAAAAGGGAAAAAATAGCTCAAAATAAATATTGCACAAATTTCGAGGCAGAATAATAATAAAATAATAAAAATAATTTATGATAAATTTTTGAAAATATTTATTTTGTCAATTAATGATGAAAAAGTGAGACTTTAATGTTAAAAAAATTAGCTCGAATTAAGGTAGCACGAATTTCGAGAAAAATATTAAAATAATAATAAAAAAAGTTTATGACAAATTTTCAAAAGTTGTTCGTTTTATCAATTCTAACTTATGGTGAAAAAATGAAAATTCAAAATTGAAAAAGGCGAACGAGATATTATTTATTCTAACTTATGGGGAATTTTTTAAATCCACCCACAGATATTATTTATTTGAAAATAAAGGGCGAACGAGATTGAGTGGTGTTGCACCAACCTCAATCAAAGAAAAAGATTAAAAAAAATTAAAACTATTTTGTAAAATCCGAAAATACTCTCAAATTGGTGGTTGCACCAAATTTGAGCTTCCCCGCTCTGATACCACTTGTTGGATCGTGAAAACCGATAGAGGGGGGGGTGAATATCGAAAATCGTTCGGATTTGAAAACTAAGAGAAGTTGCACAGCGGAAATTAAAAGAAAACAATCACAGCACAAGGACACAGTTGATTTACTTGGTTCGGAGCCTATGTCGACTCCTACTCCAAGGCCCACGGTCGTTGACCGTTTACTTTGGACAATTCTATATACGCGCAAAACAGTTACAATATTTGATTACAAATAAGTGCAATAAAATAATAATATTAAAATCTCAATCTTCGTTACCGACGTCCGGAGTGTATTGACTTGTTCGGGGCAGCGGGACGTCGTCGGCTCGAGTTGGAGTGTTTCCGGAGCAAGGCACGAGCGTAGAAGATCGTTGGGGCGTTGAGAGAACAGTTATTCTGAAGCCTTGGTCGAAGGCCCTTTATATAGGGCCTGGGGGCGCCCGGGATGTCGGGGGCGCCCCCCACGTGGCCTCTGATCCGCAGAGCTCTCGGTCGCGTCTGATCCTCTGGATCCGTTTTGACCGGGGCGCCCGGAGCGCTCGGGGCGCCCGCATTGACCGGGTCAAAGTTTATCTTCTGGCTTCGAAGGCTTTTGGTTCGAGGTATGTGCATGGGGGCGCCCGCAGCGCAGGGGGCGCCCGGGAGCAGCGGGGGCGCCCGGGAGCACGGGGGTGCCCGAGAGCACGGGGGTGCCCGGCCCAGTATGTATTCGAACCATTTATCTTGTTGCTTGTTTTGTATGCACCTTGGGGGCGCCCGAGACACTCCGGGCGCCCTACTCAGCCATTGCCTCTCTCCTTTGAGGCTTTCTGAGTTGCAGACACACGTTCCTTCGGTCCTGCATCCAGGGTTAGTCCAAAACACAACAATATATTAAGTTATTAGATTATACAACCTTAGCTGTCTTGGTTCTGACTTTGGTCTCCAAAATGGAGCCCTAGGTCGAACCGACGCCTACTGTTCCCTCGACGGGGAACGCGTCCTCATCTACTCCTCTCGGGAGAGTTTACCTGATGCCAACCGTTCCTTTGGTTGGTCTTTTGCCTGACGGTCCTTTGTCAGGTCTTGGATGCCGAGCTGTCCTTCGCCCGGTGCCTAGCATTCCTTCGCTAGGGCTTTGTATCCTAGCAGCCCTTCGCTAGGTGCCCAGCAGCCCTTCGCCAGGTCTTTGATGACTAGCAGCCCTTCGCTAGTTGCCTAGCAGTCCTTCGCTAGGACTTGATGACTAGCAGCCCTTCGCTAGTTGCCTAGCACTCCTTCGCTAGGACTTGGTGACTAGCAGCCCTTCGCTAGTTGCCTAGCAGTCCTTCGCTAGGGCTTTGTATCCTGGCATTCCTTTGCCAGGTGCCTAGCAGTCCTTCGCTAGGGCTTTTTCTGCACACTCAGTGAACAACGTTAGATCACAAACAAACTTAACTTTAAATCTTTTGCCAATATCAAAACAAGGTTCGATATGGTGCTTCCTGCACCAACACAGTCGACTGCCAGCGGGGAACTCGAACTCACAGAAAAATCAGTCGACTGGTCCAGGACCAGTCGATTGATCAACCCGAAAAACTAGCCATTGAGTTAGCCATTGGCTAGCTAGTGCGGTGGTATGGAGGCAGTCGACTGGCAGCGGCTAGATTCAGCCTAAGGCTCTATTTAAGAGAGCTCCGTTTCGGCTAAGAGGGTTTGACGAAATGAGCTTGGTTAGAGCTCATTAGTAGTCTTAGTTGCTCAGAGGTGTGTCCGGGATTATGGCGAGGTTTCTCCACCCACAAGGAGCTACACGAGCTAGCCGGAGGGCATCCGAGAGTGATCCCCCGAAGGATCAAGGGATCGTCCACCTTATGGACAGCCGTGGAGTAGGAGCGTTATATCCGAACCACGTGAAGGTTGGCGTTAGCATTGTTTTTAGTTTGTGTATTTGTTATTCCGCTTGCGCTTGCTAACATTATAGGTAGAGAATCGAAGAAAAGCTATTCACCCCCCCTAGCTTGATGGTCACGGTCCTAACAAGTGATATCAGAGCGAAAGTCACTCGTCTACGGACTAACCGCAGGGAGAGCAAAGGTGCTAGAGGAAGATGGGCTCGGAAGGTCCACTAGGATGGGATACTAGGATTCCACCTCCATACGACCGAGATGACTTCAACTATTGGAGGAATCGCTTGGAGACATGGTTTCAAATGGATTGGGATCATTGGACCGCGTTGGAAGTTCCATTTGAAGCTCCAACAGACAAGAAGGGAAAGTGCCTCCGACCTCGGTATTGGACCAAGAGTCAAATGGAAAAAGTGGAGGCGGATAAGGAGGTAACTAGAATTGTATTGAATTTATTACCTTCACATATTGTGTCAAATGTAGGGGAGTACAAGAATGCATATGAGCTATGGAGGAAAATAATAGCTCTACATGGGAATTCGATACAAGGACAAGAAGAAGAAGAGTCCAAGGAAAAAGACCAATCGGAAGTTGAGTCGAGTTCAACATCCGAAGACGAGGAGAGAATGGAATCGTCTACATCCTCAAGTAAGGAAGAAATAGAAGAAGTATCCACTTCAAGGATTGAGGGGAAGGAAGAACCATCCTCAATACCGGAGCAAGAAGAAGCTCCCACATCCACCAAAACAAAGGCAAAAGATCACATTATTTGCTTTGGGTGCAATCAAAAGGGACACTACAAGGACAAGTGTCCATTGGGTAAGAAAAAGAAAATACACCCTAAACTCAATTCGAATAGTTTAAAAACTAACATGAGTGGTAGAGATGGAGCAAAGAAGGATAAGAAGCATATAATTTGCTTCACGTGTGGTGAGCGTGGACACTACCACACCAAGTGCCCAAAGAAAGGAGAAGTCAAGAAGTTGGCGCAATTGAAGAAATTGGAAAAGAAAAGAAGCTCAAGTCAAGGGAGAGCTTTAAATGTAAAAGGAAAAGTAATTCCTTGTTTAAAATTAAATCCAATTTCAAATTCTTATATGCTTCTTAAGAATAATCATGGATTTATGTATATTGATACAAATAGAGGTAATATTGTAGATCAAACCCCTAGGAAAATCATGCATCATGATAAATCCAAAACCTTTGGACCTAAGGTTCAAGACATAAATCCCAAAAAGGGGAGACATATGCCTAGGAAGGTGGGTAGGTCTACGAATGTCCAAGGAGGACATGTTGATTCTAGGTTGAGAACCTAGAAAGAGAAAATCAAGCATTGAGAGAAAAGCTTGATAGGTTAGGGAAAACCTTAGATAGATTTACTATTGGATCTAAGGGTTTAGGTATGGTGTTGGGTGGTCTAAAACCCAACAATGATAGATCGGGTCTAGGATATCAATCTAAGTTCTCCAACGCCAATGGAAAGAAATATGCTAGGGTAGCAAACGATTATGGCAAGGAGGGGAAGTCCAAGAATGGTAAGGGGTGCCATTTAAAGGAAAAAAGAAGGACTTAACCAAGGACAAGGTGTCTAAGGTTAAGAAGGTTAAGTTTGTAGGCCAAGAATCACCGGAGGTACACCGGTGTGGCCTAGTGGTTGTTGAGTCACCTAGGGAGGTGGCTAAGGCTAAGAGCTCAAGGGGGAACTCTAGGAGTCTTTGGGATCCATGGTAAATGGATCTCGGGAGGTTCTCTTGGAGGTCTAGATGGACTATGGAGTGTGCCAAAAGAGTTGGAGACGGATTTGAGTCTCAATTCTTTGGGATTTGACACAATGGGTTTGAGTTTCATGCATGGAAATATGACATTGTGGTCATAAAGCATGAGAATTGATTTTTGATGTATAAATGTCATATAAATCAATGCTAGGGATGTATTGTGAGTTGGTATGGGCAAAGACATCAAGATGAGGTCAAAACTAGAACTTTAGGTCAAGGTTCAATTGAACCATTTAGCTAGTTTTGGGATTTATGTCAATCTTGGGAATGGTGATAGATACATGTTTAAATGTATTTTTCCCAAGTAGGTATGAGTATCACAAACCTCTCCACAAAATTTGGAAATTTTTGGAGATTTATGAAATTTCTGGTGCATTTCTGAAATTGGGTCAGTAAGTTGAAATTTGGGTTTTCAGAGTGCCGGTCGACTAGGACAGAGGGCAGTCGACTGGTAAAGGCTGATTTTGGTGTTTTAGCAGTCAAAAGGGGTCCAAAGGATATAAAATAAGTGTGTAATCTTATGGGAGGTTAGTACACTGTGTTTATGATCATTAGGGGATAAAAGATCTAATAAGAGGGAAATTTTGGAGTCTTTTTGATGTGTGGCAAAGGGGGAGAAGTGTTGCATTTAAGGGGAAACCCAAACATGCCTTTGCAAGAAATTCTAGGGGGAGCTTAGGTAAAGGGGGAGCATTGTTGCTCAATTGGTGGCATAAGGGGAACCTTAGAGAGGTTCTTAAAAAGCCTTTATAAGTCCAATTTGGGGGAAGCCTTGGAAAGGTTTTAAAAAGCCCGTTTTGGTAAAAGTCCTAAACTCATGGGGAGGTTAGGTGTGGGGATGTCTTGTGATAGGATTCATGCATATTTGCTATTTGTTTTCCCTAACTTAAATGTATTGCCAAACATCAAAAAGGGGGAGACTGTTGAGGCAATCTATGGTCCGGAGTGACCATGTGTTTTGATGATTGGGCAAAGGATTTAAGTTAGCTTTACTCTTATGGTTTGATATGTGTGATTGAGTTTGTAGGACTTGGTGAGGCACACATAGAAGACACATCCGAGGGACGAGAGCCGAGGGAAGAGGACTCCAAGGGAAAGCCAGGAAGTGGACGTCAAAGGGCACACGTGAAGAGTGGCATGGAGGCAAGCCGAGGGCTTGCGTGCGCATCCGAGGGATGATAGCCGATGGAAGAGGACTTCAAGGGGCAAGCCAAGGAAGTGGACTTGAAGGCATACGTGAAGGAGGGTCTTCGGAGTGAGGGAGAGTGAATTTGTAAGTTGGGCAGTCGACTGGGAATGGATTAGTCAACTTCTAGCGGGGAACTCGAACTCACAGAAAAATCAGTCGATTGGTCCAGGACTAGTCGACTGATCAACCATGAAAAACTAGCCGTTGAGTTAGCTGTTGGCTAGCTAGTGCGGTGGATTAGTCGACTGCCCTGGGGGTAGTCGACTGGCAGCGGCTAGATTCAGCCTAAGGCTCTATTTAAGAGAGCTCCGTTTCGGCTAAGAGGGTTTGATGAAATGAGCTTGGTTAGAGCTCATTAATAGTCTTAGTTGCTCAGAAGTGTGTCCAGGATTGTGGCAAGGTTTCTCCACCCACAAGGAGCTACACGAGCTAGCCGGAGAGCATCCGGGGAGTGATCTACCAAGGATCAAGGGATCGTCCACCTTATGGACAGTCGTGGAGTAGGAGCGTCATCTCCGAACCATATAATGGTTGGCGTTAGCATTGTTTTTAGTTTGTGTAATTGTTATTCCGCTTGCACTTGCTAACGTTATAGGTAGAGAATTAAAGAAAAGTTATTCAACCCCCCCCTCTAGCTTGACGGTCACGGTCCTAACAATAAGGGGAAGGCCCCAGCCGACCCTTCTTCTTCCACCCTGGTACGCAGCTCCTTTTCTTCATGGATCTTGGAAGATCTAGTTCCCCGACATCTCCGTTTCTTCACGATCCCAAATACGCGGGGACCACCGACCCAGAGGAGCACTTGATGAAGTTCGAGAGTGTTGGCCTGCTCCACCAGTACCCGGAAGGCATCAAGTGCCAAGCCTTCCTAACTGTTAGTAATATGAGAGAAGTGTCCTAAGGCAATCGCCTTATGATTGTAATCATTTATTTTAATAAATGAATATTCACTATTTGAGTATACATGTTTGTGTATTTGATTGAGATCTTAAACTCATTTACTCAATGTCTGTAATACAATTCACAGCATGAGAGAATTTGTGATGAATTCACAACTAGTGATTATCTCTACATGTGAAATTGTGAAGTATTGAAATTGCCCCTAGTCGATGAATTGATAAATACGGACACTATCAATTCTGTTGAAACTAGCATGAGTTATTCTCTAATCAGCTGATTCTCACTGGCTGGTGACATTGAGATGTCTGGAGATAAACATGAATGCTAGTTAAGGGAACTAGTTCATTGGAGTGACTGGCTGTAAAACTTCATATGGTAGTCTACATATAGATATGTCAGTGAAGTTCTTACTGCAGCTTAAGTGCGATGTTCCTTTAACTTGCGGTGTTCAAGTCATCTTGGTCATGGAGACTTATACTTTGACATCTTAAGCAAGCATCTCCAAGGAGGTGTGGACCCAAGATGATGTTACTTTTAAGGCTAGATTAGTGGCAAAAGGATATCGTTAGAAATAAGGAATTGACTATGACGAAACCTATTCGCCAGTAGCTATGCTTAAATCCATTCGGATGCTCCTGGCCATAGCAGCTCATTATGATTATGAGATATGACAAATGGATGTGAAAACAGTTTTCCGTAATGGAAACCTGCTTGAGGATGTATACATGATACAACCTGAAGGTTTCACATCGGTTAATAAAACCAAAGTATGCAAGCTTCGACGATCCATATATGGACTAAAGCAAGCATCCAGGAGCTGGAACATCCGTTTTGATGAGACAATCAAAGAGTTTGATTTCTCACAAAATCCTGACGAACCTTGTGTGTACAAGAAGGTTAGTGGGAGTGCAGTCGTATTCCTAGTGTTATATGTCGATGACATATTACTTATAGGAAACGATATATCAGTCTTACAGTCAGTTAAAATTTGGTTGTCCAAAACTTTCTCCATGAAAGACTTGGGAGAAGCAACCTATATCCTTGGGATTATAATCTATAGAGATAGATCAAAACAATTGATTGGTCTTTCGCAGTCTACATATATAGATCGAGTGCTAGAAAGGTTTAGCATGACGGAATCCAAGAAAGGTTACCTTACCATCAGGCATGGGATCAACCTTTCGAAGTCTATGTGTCCGCGCACAGAAAACGAGAGGATTTGCATGAATAAGATTCCTTATGCATCCGCGATAGGATCTATCATGTATGCTATGTTATGTACTAGGCCCGATGTATCGTATGCTCTGAGCATCACAAGCAGATACCAGTCTAATCCAGGAATGGATCATTGGGCGGCTGTCAAGACAATCCTCAAGTACTTAAGAAGCACTAAGGATGTGTTCCTAATATATGGAGAAGGTGATATGGTAATACGTGGGTATACAGATGTCAGTTTCCAGACAGATAAGGATGACTCCAAATCTCAGTCCGGATACGTATTTATTTTGAATGGAGGGGCAATAAGTTGGAAGAGTTCCAAGCAAGACAACGTAGCGGATTCTACCACGGAAGCGGAATATATTGTAGCTTCGGAAGCAGCAAAGGAAGCAGTCTAGATCAAGAAGTTTGTCTCAGAACTTGGTGTGGTTCCAACCATTGATGAAGCAATACCGGTTTACTGCGACAACAATGGAGCTATTGCACAAGCGAAGGAACCAAGGTCTCATCAGCGATCCAAACATGTGCTTCGCCGCTATTATCTGATCAGAGAGATTATAAGTAGGAATGATATACAAATTGAGAAAATTCCCACTGAAAGGAATTTAGTGGATCCTTTAACTAAGGCCTTGCCTCAAAGCAAGTTTGAGGGTCATGTTAGAGCCTGTGGTATTGGGTACCGTAGCGATTGACATTAGGCCAAGTGGGAGTTTGTTAGTAATATGAGAGAAGTGTTCTAAGGAAATCGCCTTATGATTGTAATCATTTATTTTAATAAATGAATATTCACTATTTGAGTATACATGTTTGTGTATTTGATTGAGATCTTAAACTCATTTACTGAATGTCCACAATACAATTCACAGCATGAGAGAATTTGTGATGAATTCATAACTAGTGGTTATCTCTACATGTGCAATTGTGAAGTAATGAAATTGTCCCTAGACGATGAATTGATAAATACAAACACTATCAATTCTATTGAGACTAGCATGAGTTATTCTCTAAACAGCTGATTCTCACTGGCTGGTGACATTGAGATGTCCGGAGATAAACATGAATGCTAGTTAAGGGAACTAGTTCATTGGAGTGACTGGCTATAAAACTTCATATGGTAGTCTACATATAGATATGTCAGTGAAGTTCTTACTGTAGCTTAAGTGCGATGTTCCTTTGACTTGCGGTGTTCAAGTCATCTTGGTCATGGAGACTTATACTTTGACATCTTAAGCAAGCATCTCCAAGGAGGTGTGGACCCAGGATGATTGGGTATAAGCCGAAGTGCCCGAAGATGTTTGAACAACCTACAAAGGATTCACCACTCCTTGCGAGGAGATGTATACCCGTGGCCTATCGTCGGATTATTACTCAAAGCCTCTAGCCAGAGCATGACATGTTCAGAGTATGAATCTCTTAAATACATGAGAGTAATTAGAATGCGTAGGACGAGAAAACGTTACTTGGGCTAGGTGCGACGTAGTCAGCCTAGTGGGGACTGACACACATAGACCATGTCCTGAACCAAGTGGGTATAAGATGGTGAAGGGAATGAGGCACGATTCATTATAGCTGCTGAAGGATTTCAGAATTGTTTCTGAGGTCAACCGTTGATCTTTCGATTAATTGGGGATCATGATGTACTACTAGGTGCCACTCATGATCGTTCTATAATTAATTGATTAATTATAGATGGCCAACATAAATCGAAAGCATATTTAGTCACACGCACTACGAGTAATCTGAGGGATTTAAAACGAGTTGAAAATTGGATTTTCCAATTAAGAGAGATTAAGTTTGGTTGAGCCAAACAATAAGTCGAATATGAATTTTTCAGAGACGCATCGGAAGCGTAAAATGGCTAAGTCTTTTGAAGACTTAATAGATGAATTAGATAAGTTTAATTCATTAGGGCTTGGCTTGGATGGGCCAGCCAAAGAGGGCCTCCATTCTCTTTGCTTGGCCGGCCACAACAAAGGGAGAGAACCAAGTTTTTGGTTCAATTTATAAAATAAACCAAGTGTGATTTGTTTTATCAAATTATGGATGATATAAATTTTTATATAATAAACCAAGGTTTGGTTTATTTTTCTTGGAAATTAAAATGAACCATGGATTGGTTTATTTTTATAAAATCAATCATAGATTGATTTACCATGATAAGAAAATTTATTCCATTGGAGAGAAGATTTTTATCATGAATTAAAATTTAATTTTAACCATGATATAAAATCAAACTTGGCATGATGGAATAAGTTATTCCATACTTGAGAGGCTTGATGGTTGAGAAACCACTATATAAAGGACCCAAGGCAAGGCTTGGGTGTGAATAATAGAGATGAAGGCATAGGCTCTCTCCCTCTCTTTCTCTCCTTCTCTTCTCCCCTTTTTGTCGTGCGCCAACCAGCCCCAAGAAGGAGCACCAGCCGGCTATCCTTTTGTGGTTAGTCTTCCGACTTCTCTCTTGATTTTTCTCGTCGCGTTCTCTGAGAATCTAGTAGTTCTCGAGAACACGAAACTCGAGGCTTTGCGAAGTCATCCCGAAGATACTCAGCGTGGATGCGAATAGAGGCGGAGCTTCCAAGGGACGCTTACGGTTGGATCTCATCCCTTCCTTCGAGTTACGCGAGGTAATATGTAAATTAGTTTATGTTTCTGCAAAAATTTTAAACATATGATCATGTCTACACAAGATAAAATTGCATGCTTAGATGTGTGGTTAAATAATTTAGAAAAATTATTTATGCTAAACCTTCCGCTGCACGTAATTAATTTTAAAATTACGAACTCGCATCCATGTCAACATGCACCCGGACCCAACACTAACGACCCTCTCGGGCTCGGCCCAGAGATGGTTTGACCGACTCTCTAATGGGTCGGTAACGAGCTTTGAGGACCTCAGGAGGGTCTTCCTCCAACATTTCACCAACAGTCAGAGGCACCACAAAATGAGCCTCAACCTGTTCGTGTTGAAGCAAGGCCCGAAGGAGTCTCTCCGAGACTAGATCAAAAGATTCAACGGAGTGACACTGGACGTGCCAACAGCCACACCTGAGGTCTTGATTAGTGCCTTCTCCCAGGGACTACAAGAGGGAGATTTCTTTCGCTCGCTGATCAGGAAGCCACCGAAGGATTTCGACAACCTACTGGGAAAGGCTGTCAAATACATAAATGTTGAAGAGGCACAGGCCGCTAGGAATAAGGAGTCGATCAACACGATGACTCCCAACCCCGTCCAAAGCAACAGATCCCCGGGCGGGCCCATCCGCAGCCCGCAGGGCCCTATCGATAGGATGGGAGGGGAGCAACGGCACATGCAGCAAGTGGATCAGGAATGTCTACCGACTCGCTGGAAGCCCTACTGCTCGTGCCACCAGAGCCACACCCACGCCACGGAAGAATGTCGACAAGCCGGTAGGGGTTGGGCTCCTACGCCCCGAGGGTGTGGGAAACAAGCATTTCTCGGGCGCGGATTGGGCCGAGGTGGCCAAGCGGTGGACCCAGCAACCGAGGAGCTTCGAAGGAACCCCCCGGCCGCCCGCAATCTGTTCCCCCCAGGAGGGCCAAGCCGAGGCGGGGGAGATGGACGAAGAGCAGGCCAATCGGCAGAATGTTGTCTGAGGCGGAGTGCACGTCATCTCGGGCGGACCAACCAGGGGAGACTCCAATTGAGCTAGGAAGGCACAGATGCGTCTCTTGGAGATTCACCAAGTCGGCACTAGCTCGGTACAAGCAACAGGGCCCCATATTAGTTTCGGGCCCTAAGACCTACAGGGACTGGAAGTCTGTATGATGACACCTTGGCCATCACCGCCATCATCGCCAACTACCAGGTCCACCGGACCATCGTGGACACAGGCAGCTTAGTCAATATACTGTACAAGAAAGCTTTTGACCAACTGCAGATCGAGATATCCCAGCTGGAGTTGGTGGCAACCTCATTGTTCAGGTTCATGGGGAACCAGGTACAGCCCATTGGCTAGATCCGTTTGGCCATTTCCTTAGGCGAGGAGCCGCTGAAGAGGACCAGATGGTCCACTTTCCTAATAGTCGATGCTCCCTCGGCCTACAACTCCATTCTGGGCCGACCGACCCTTAACGAATTCAGAGTCATCACCTCCACCTTCTACCTTAAGATTAAGTTCCTAGTCGGGGGACAAGGTAGGAGAGGTAAGAGGGTAGCCCGGAGGTGTTACGTGGACGACGCCCGGGTGGAAAGCCAGAAGGCCCCTCGTCCCTTCTCGAGCTGCAATATGGTCCAAGCCTCGCCATGGGCCAAACTACACGATGACAAGGAGGAGGTTCAGCTACTCCCCGATCGGGAGGAAGCTCGAGTCATGATTGCGGCTGGGTTACCCAACGAGCTGAAGGAGCCCCTGCTGGAATGCTTGGCTTGGAAATAGGATGTGTTCGCCTGGTCGGTCAAAGAGCTGAAGGGCATCCGACCGGAGGTGGCCGAGCATCACCTCCACGTATATCCCAATGCTCAGCCCGTCAAGCAGAGAAAGCGGGACTTCAACACCGAGTAAATTAAAATGATCCAGGTCGAGATCGAGAAGCTGCTGGAAGCCGGCCACAATCGGGAGGTCCAGTTCCTCGCTTGGTCGGCCAACGTAATGTTGGTGGGCAAACCCAACAATAAGTGGAGGGTCTGCATCGACTTCAGGGACCTCAACCGGGGCTGCCTGAAAGACTATTATCTGTTGAGGCAATCTGTGGTCCAGAGTGATCAAGTGTTTTGATGATTGGGCAAAGGGTTTAAGTTAGGTTTACCCTTGTTATCTTATATGTGTATGTTGAGTGTGCAGGTTGTATATGTTACACATATGGACTTGGCTAGACGACCTCGATACGGTGAAGGGTGGCATGGAGACAAGTTGGAGACTTGTGTGCACCCGAGGGACCTTGATGGAGCAGGGACGATGAGCTGAGGGGCGCGAACTTCGAGGCATGCGTGAAGGATGATATGGAGGCAAGCTGGAGGCTTGCGTGAATCCGAGGGATGGGAGGCGAAGATGAAGAGGGCGCGAAGGTGATAGTCGAGGCTGCGGATGAGGAGTCAGTCGAGTCGTGAGGGTACGAGTGTTGTGTGATTGTACTCGGGAATCCTAGGGTTTGAGTGCGGAGTGGAATGTACTCAAGAAGGGTAACCTTAGGTGGGTGAGTAGACCAGTTGACTGGCCTAGGGGCAGTCGACTAATGGAACTCATAGAAAGGTCTCAGCCCTGGGACCGGTCGACTGCCTTGGGGGCAGTCGACTGGTAGGTGGCTGAGAATTCGAACGGTCGAATTTCAGTGGCACCAGTCGACTGCCCTGGGGCAGTCGACTGGTAGCGAGGGTTTCAGCCTGAGTCCTATTTAAAGAGGATTTCGTGGTGGCTGAGATCCTTGACGAATCTTGTCTTGGTTAAAGGCAAGATAGTAGTCTTTGTGCTCAGAATTTTGCTTGGTGTTGTGGCGAGGTTTCTCCACCCACAAGGAGCGACGAGGGCTAGCCGGAGGTTATCCGGGGAGTGATCCACCGACGGATTCTTGGATTAGTCACCCGGCCGGGGTGGATACCAAGTAAATTCTCTTTGTTAGCGTTGTTTGTTTTCTTTATTATTGTTTCCGCTGTGCAACTAACAACGCAGGTACAAGAAAGATCCAAAAATCGCTATTCACCCCCCTTAGCATACCAGAAACGATCCTATAGTTGGTATCAGAGTGAAGGACCACTCTTGATCGGACTAACCGTCGAGGGAGCACACGCTAGAGGGAATAGAACATGGAAGACAAATTCGGGGACGATATCTACACTCCGCCGGCCTACGACCATGAAGATTTCGGGTATTGGAAGTCACGGATGGAGACGTGGTTCTGAATGGAGTGGGACCTTCAGATTGCGCTTGAAGAGCCCTTCAAGATTCCAAAGGATAAGCACGGGAAGAGGCTTAGACCTAGATATTGGAATCAAGAACAAGAAAATCAATCCAAGGCGAATAAAAAAGTAATTGACATACTACTAATGTTTTGAATGGTGTAGGAACATACAAAAATGCACATGAATTGTGGATCAAAGTAGAAGAATTTCATAAAAACCCTACACGAGGTCAAGTAGTGAGGAACCCGAGGAAGTGAACTTGATAGCCCAAGAGGAGGAAGAATTAAGTGAAAGATCATCAACCTCCTCAAGTGAAGAAGAGGAAGTATCGATTTCAAGAATTGAAGGGGAGGAGAGACCCTCAACCGTACCGAATCAAGAGGAGGCATCCACATCATCAAAGGTTGAAGAAGAAGTCAACCTAGCTTCTACCTCCACCAAAGCCAAGACCAAGGACCATATTACATGTTTTGGTTGCAACAAAAAGGGGCACTACAAGGATATGTGTCCAATTGGTAAGAAAAAGGAGGTATTCTCTACACTCATTTCAATTCCATTTAAATCTAACATGAAGTGTAGGATTGGAGAAGCCCATGAGAAAAGAAAGAAAATCCTATGCTTTACATGTGGAGAGATGGGGCACTTTCACACCAAGTGTCCTAGAAAAAGTGAGCTAAAGAAAATGGAGCACTTGAGGAGATGGGAGAAAGAAGAAAGAAGGAAGCAAAGATCACATCAAGGGGGAACTTCAAGGGTAAGGGAGGTAATTCCTAACCCTAGATTAAAATGTAACTCAATTTCAAGTTTCTCATTGCATTTTAAAAATCATGTTAATTACTCATCCATGCATGCTAGTTATAATGAAAAATGTTTAATAGTGCATAATTTTGGTTTTAAATATAATGATAGGACTAGGGTTAACAAGGTAGATCAACACCCGAAGAAAAGCATGCATCATGGCAAATCTAGGACCTTTGTACCTAAGGAACAAGGCATTAAGCCCAAGAAGGGAAGGAATGTGCCTAGAAAGGAGGGTAGGTCTAGGAATGTCCAAAGTGGACATATGGATTCTAGGTTTAGGAACCTAGAAAGGGAAAATCAAGCTTTAAGGGAAAAGCTTGATAGGTTAGAGAAAACCCTAGAAAGATTCACGGTTGGATCAAAGGGTCTAGACATGGTGTTGGGTAGTATAAAACCCAACTATGATATATCGGGTTTGGGCTACCGGTCTAAGACCTCCAAAGCCAACAAAAAGAAATATGCTGGGAAGACATATGATCATGACAAGAAAGAGAAGTATAAGGATGGCAAGGGGGTGCCATCCAAGGGTAAAAAGAATGACTTAACCAAGGACACAGTATCTAAGGTTAAGAAGGTTAGATTTGTAGGCCAAGAATCACCGGTGGCACACTAGTGTGGTCTAGTGTGGATTGAGTCACCTAGGGAGGTGACTAGGGCTAAGAGCTCAAGGAGGAGTTCTAGGAGCCTTTGGGGTCCATGGTAAATGGATCTTAAGAGGTTCTCTCCTAGGAAATTAGGATTTAATGTGTCAAAGGATTTGAAAGACTTGGGTAAGTCTTAATCTTTGAAAATTGGCACATTAGAAAGGAACTTAGGGAGAAAAGGATGAAAATAGGCTTATATTTGGTAAAATTAAGGTTTAATGGGTAAATACCATATAATTAAGTGCTAGAAATGGATTATGGTCAGGTGTTAGAAGATATATCAAGGAAAGGCCATAATTAGAACTTTTGGGATAAGCATAAGTGATACACTTTAGAGAAATTTGAGTTTCATGCCAAACTTAGGATCTGGAGTACATTTATTTGGAAACATATTTTTGCCAAGTAGATATAGGCCTCACAAATCTCCCTACAAAATTTCAGATTTTTTGAAGATTTGTATAATTATTTAGAGATTTCTGAAATTTGACTGAAAAACTTGAAATTCAGGTATCAGTCGACTGCCCTGGGGCAGTCGACTGATCTCAGCTCAGAAACTCTCTGTGAGTTTTCGCAATCGACTGCCCTGGGGGCAGTCAACTGGTCAGTAGGCTAAAGTGAAAAAGGGCTATTGGATGATAGAATCTGACTTTTAGATTAAGATCCTTGATTATACTCTTTGAACAAAGGTTTGTCTCATGGTTTAAAGGTGATTTTGAATGATAAGCTTTTGATAAATGAAAGGATATGAAAGCCTCCCATATGTGTCTAGGATTAGGAGATAAAGAGGGGGAGACCTTTCATTATATTGAGGATATTGAAAAGAAAGAATTGAGGATAATTTCTTGTGTAGATTGATAATGGTTAGAATGACAAACACAAGGAATCATAAATAGAGATCAAAATTGATACATATGTCAAAATTTTGAGGAATTTTAGGTTTGTACCAAAAGTCAAGCACGTTTGTTGTCTCTCATGAAACCATGCTTTTCTAGGATAGGGTATATCCTAGCAAATATGCTTGCAAACCTTTAGGTCTTTGATTGAGTTTTGTTGAGTTCTTCTTGGCACTAGGGATAAAGTTGCTTGGGGGCAATTCTTTAATGGTGTCCAAGGAAGAAGAACTTGGTTGTTAGGTTGGGTAGAACCTAAGTTGAGTCTATGGTGTTAAGTTGGGTAGAACTTCACCTAGGTAAAGTGAAAATTCGGAGAAGGCATAGGTTAAGGGGGGAGGTTATCTCCTTGTTTGCCTTGATTTTCATAAAAAATATTTGGGTTTTGTGTCAAACTTGGGAATGGTGATAGATACATGGCGAAACATATTTTTCCCAAGTAGATATGCGTACCACAAAATTCTCCACGAAATTTGAAATTTTTTGGAGAATTATGGAATTTCTGGCGTAATTCTGAAATTGGCCAGAAAACTGATATTTCAGAGTATCAGTCGACTGCCAACAGGGGCAGTCGACTGCCCAGGGCTGATGTGTGTATCAGCAGCTGGTTTGGTGTCCAAATGGTATAAATCAAGTGTATGGGAGTTTAATACATTGTGTTTAGGACCATTAGGGATTAAAAGAACTGATAATTGGGATATTATTGGGGTCTTTTTGATGTATGGCAAAGGGGGACAAGTTTGGGTTTAAGTTGGGAAACCAAACACTCCTAGAAACCCTGGGTTTAGGGGGAGCTGAGGTTATGGGAGAGCATGGTTGCTCCATTCTTGGCGTAAGGGGAACCTTGGAGAGGTTCTTAAAAAGTCTTTGTAAATCCAATGTAGGGGGAGCTTGTGAGAAGCTTTAAAAAGCCCATGAAAAGTCCTAACTTGGAGGGTTAGGTGTGAAAAAGTCCTAACTTGGAGAGTTAGGTGAGGGATGCCTTGGGATAGGATTCTTTTTTCATTGCATATGCATTATTATTGCTTTGGACTACTATCTTGTTTCCCTAACTTAAACGTATTGCCAAACATCAAAAAATGGGAGATTGTTGAGGCAATCTGTGGTCCAGAGTGACCAAGTGTTTTGATATTTGGAGAAAGAGTTTAAGTTAGGTTTACCCTTGTTATCTTATATGTGCATGTTGAGTGTGCAGGTTATACAGGTTACACATATGGACTTGGCTAGACGGCCTCGGTACGGTGAAGGGTGGCATGGAGACAAGCTGGAGACTTGTGTGCAGCCGAGGGACATTGATGGAGCAGGGACGATGAGCTGAGGGGCGCAGACTTCGAGGCATGCGTGAAGGATGACATGGAGGCAAGCTGGAGGCTTGCGTGCATCCGAGGGACATGAGTCGAAGATGAAGAGGGCGCGAGGTGATAGTCAAGACTACGGATGAGGAGTCAGTCGAGTCGTGAGGGTACGAGTGCTGTGTGATTGTACTCGAAAAATCCTAGGGTTTGAGTGCGGAGTGGAATGTACTCAGGAAGGATAACCTTAGGTGGGTGAGTAGACCAGTCGACTGGCCTGGGGGTAGTCGACTGATGGAACTCACAGAAACGTCTCAGCCCTGGGACCAGTCAACTGCCCTAGGGGCAGTCGACTGGTAGGTGGCTGGTGAGTTGGCTGAGAATTCGAACGTTGGGGTGCAACAGTATCATTTCAGTGGCACCAGTCGACTGCCCTGGGGGCAGTCGACTGGTAGCGAGGGTTTCAGCCCGAGTCCTATTTAAAGACGACTTCATGGTGGCTGAGATCCTTGACGAATCTTGTCTTGGTTAAAGGCAAGATAGTAGTCTTTGTGGTCAGAGATTTGCTTGGTGTTGTGGCAAGGTTTCTCCACCCACAAGGAGCGACGAGGGCTAGCCGGAGGTTATCCGGGGAGTGATCCACTGACGGATTCTTGGATTAGTCACCCGGCCGGGGTGGATACCAAGTAAATTCTCTTTGTTAGCGTTGTTTGTTTTCTTTATTATTGTTTTCGCTGTGCAACTAACAATGTAGGTACAAGAAAGATCCGATAATCGCTATTCACCCCCTCTAGCGTACCAGAAACGATCCTACATTATCCTCTATCCCGGATCGACCAGATGGTCGACTCGACAGCCGGCAACGAGCTCATTTCCATGTTGGACGTGTATCAAGGGTATCATCAAGTACCCCTGACCGCCGAGGATCAAGAAAAGTCAGTTTCATCACGGCAGACGACACCTACTGCTACACCGTCATGATGTTCGGGCTGATGAACGCTGGAGCTACTTATCAGCAGATGATGAACAAAGTCTTCAGGGCACAATCAGCCGAAATATTGAAGTATACGTGGATGACATTCTGATCAAGTCCGACCGAGCGGAAGACCTAGTAGTCGATGTGGAGGAGACTTGCCAAACCCTGCGCAGATATGGGCTTAAGCTAAACCCTGCCAAGTGTCTTTTTGGAGCTCAGAGCGGGATGTTTCTCGACTACATAGTGACCGAGAGGGGCATCGAGGCCAATCTGAGCAAAGTCAAGGCCCTACTGGATATGCCTCCACCGAGGAAGCTTCGAGAAGCGCAACGACTCACTGGGCGAATCACAACCCTGTCCAGATTCATCTCCCAGTTTGCTGAGCGTGGGCTACCATTCTTCAAGACCCTTCACAAAGTCACCAAGTTTCAATGGGACGCCGACTGTGACAAGCCGTTTGAGGAGATGAAAGCATACCTTGCCGAGTTACCAGTGTTAGCCAAGCCCGAGGTCGGGGAGGTGCTATCAGTGTACTTAGCTGCCTCGGCTGACTCAGTTAGCATGATCTTGGTCAAGCAGGAGGGGGCTGAGTAAAAGCCGGTGTATTTTTTTGCCCATCTACTGGAAGGAGCCGAGTGTCGATATACGACACTCGAGAAATTGGCGTATGTATTGTTGTTAGGCGCTCGGAGGCTCAGGCCTTATTTTCTGGCGCACCCCATTGTGGTCCCGACCAACAGCAACCTGGGTCGGGTAGCCTCCAATCCAGAAGCGTCGGGCCGTCTGATCAAATGGACCACTGAATTAAGTGAATACGACATTCAATACCAGACTCACCCCTGCCATCAAAGAACAAGCATTAGCAGAGTTTTTGAGCGAGTTACACTCGGAGGAGCCCGAGGAAGCCTGGCAAGTGTATGTGGACGGCTCGTCGGCCTGGTTGGGCAGCGGAATCAACATCTTGATGGTCTCCCCGAAGGGGGAGCAATTGCACCTATCCATCTGACTGGAGTACTGAGCCACGAACAACGAAGCTGAATATGAAGCCCTCATAGCTGGGCTGCAAGCGGCCAAGCACGTGGGAGCCGCCCGGGTGGTACTCTACTCCGACTCTTAGCTGGTCACTCAGCAGGTCACCAGTCAGTTTGAAGTCAATAGCGACCGACTGCAAGCCTTCGTGGATGCCTATGAGAAGTTGAAGGCCGTATTTCAGGAGGTACAAATACAGAAGATCCCCAGGGAAAGTAACCTAAAGGCAGATGAGTTGACTAAGTTGGCCAGCTCAGTTGGCTCTTGGGTGCTTCCTCAGCCGGGCGGGGCGGCATTGATGATCATGCATATAGAATGGCAGGCCGAGCTGGAGCTGGGGTCAGATTGGAGAACACCTCTCATCACCTACCTGGAGGAGGGGGTCGTCCTAGCCGACTGAGAAGAAGCCTGATTGCTCAGAAAGCGGGCCACCCAGTACACCATGGTCGGGGACGTGTTATATAAGAGGTCTTTTTCCCGGCCTCTACTCGAGTGCTTGGGCGAGGAAGATGCAGACTATGTGCTTAGAGAGATCCATATGGGAGTCTGCGGAAGCCACGCTGGAGCTCGGGCCGTGGCCCAAAAAGCACTATTGGCCGACTATTACTGGCCGACCCTGCAGAAGGAAGCCGACAAGTTGGTTTCCATGTGCCTATCCTACCAAAAGCACCACTGCCTCCCGCACCGACCCGTTGAGATGATGAAGGCATCGACAGTTTGTTGCCCATTCGATCAATGGGGCATGGATATTGTGGGACCCTTCCTGACCGCCGCGGCTCAGAAGAAGTTCCTGTTAGTGGCCGTCGACTATTTTTCCAAATGGATAGGGCAGAGGCCCTGGCGCGCATCACCGAGCAAGCCGTAATCAAGTTCCTCTGGCAAAACATCTTATGTCGGTATGGAATTCCTCATAAACTCGTCTCGGACAATGGAAGGCAATTCCAAGGGCGGAAGATCCAAGAATGGTGGTCGGCCTATAACATTCAGCAAGCTTTCACCTTTGTGGCATACCCTCAGAGTAATGGCCAGGCAGAAGTGGCCAACCAAGAAATCCTGAGAGGATTGAAGACCAAGCTAGATCATGCAGGAGGAACCTGGGTGGATGAGCTGCCAAGTGTTTTGTGGGCTCTGCGAACCACACCCAAAGAAACTGCGGGCCACACACCTTTCCAGCTTGGTCTATGAAAGCGAAGCCGTGGTGCCGGTCGAGGTCGGGTGTGAGTCGGATCGGCGAAGGGCTAATGATGAGGATAATCCAGAGAGAAGACGCCTGGAGCTGGACTTGGTCGAAGAAATTCGCGATAAGGCAGCTGCTCGAATGTTTGCTTATCGCCAGAAAATGAAGCAAAGATATCACCGGAAGGTGTTGCCAAGAACGTTCCAGGTCGGGGACCTCGTCTGGAAAAAAATCAAGCCGGTCGGGGATGTCAACAAGCTGAAGCCGCAGTGGGGAGGGCCTTTTAATGTTGTTCAGAAGCTAACCTCTGGAGCTTATTACCTGGAGAATGAACAGGGGAAGAGGCTCGATCGGCCATGGAGTGCGATCCACCTCCAACCCTATCGAGAGGCAGAATGAGGGCATTGTAAAACAAATGTATTGCCTAAACTATAATGATAGTGGAAGAGCAAGGTCCTCGCTCAACTTGCAGGTGCTCCAGACTCTCGTCTTCGTACGATTTATAAGCGGGCATGCTCCCGCGCACCCCTCGGCTCGGCTCCCAGTCGGGCGCGTGGCGTCCCACGCTCCTTGGGTACTATCCGACCAAGTGCCCAGACTCTCGTCTTCACATGAGTTATAAGCGGGCATGCTCTCACGCACCCCTCGGCTCGGCTCCCAGTCGGACGCGTGGCGGCCCACGCTCCCTGGGTACAATCCGACTGAGTATCCAGACTCTCGCATTGCCAGCGAGTTATAAGTGGGCCAACTCCCGTGCACCACCCGACTCAGTGTCCTCGATCGGACGCGTGGCGACCCATGCTCCTTAGAATCGGCCTGACCAAGTGTCCAGACTCTCGTCTTCGCACGAGTTATAAGCGGGCATTGTTGGGTTCTCCCGGCACAAAATCATAAAAACACAGCGGAAACAAGATCCCACGAGCGATCTATACGAAAGAAAAACTCTTATGAAGTTTATCTACATCTACTTCTAAAGAAGATATACCTTTGGAGCGTGCCCTTTGCTTATCCCGCTCGTCCAAGGTGCGCCGGATCTCTTGCATGTTCAAGTGTCCGTGCCTCTATTCGTATCCATACGGACACAATCTCTCAACTTCGGGAGAACTACCTTGGTTGTACTAGCAACTTGAGGTAGCTCGTAGAACACCAAGAACCCTACAGTAGGGTTTCGGCCAAAGGAGGAAGATGAGGGAGGGAAGAAGAAAGGGAAGAAGGAAGGAAGAAGAAGCCCCTTCCAAAGTCACAAGGTCCTCTTTTATATTCATCCCATGAATATGAAGAGGTTTGTGTCTCTTTGGCTTCCCAATAAAGTGCACATCTTTTCATGTGGCTCTTTATCATTTTCCATGCAAGAAAAGAATCTTTTCTTTTTCCCTTCATTAAACACTTTAATGAATTCCCCTTTAATCCCGGCTGGGCCACTCGGGCTTCCGACTAGGTCTCTTGACCAAGTCTCCTGAGTGCCAAGATCCAGACCCAGTCTGCCGAGCTCTGACCCAGCTTGCCGAGTGCCGACCCGGTCGGCCGAGTGCCGACCCAGTCCCGCGCTCCCGAGTTCCCAACTCGGGCTCGGATTTCCCAATCTGACATCCCGAGTTCCCAACTCGGGCTCGAACTTCTCGAGTTCCTAACTCGGGCTCCCTAACTGACCTCCCGAGTTCCCACTCGGGCTCAGGTCTCCCGAGTTTCCAACTCGGGCTCCCGAAGCATCATGTCCTTAGTGTGTGACCCAATAGGCTTTTGTGACGTTGGCAATGCGCCTAAACCCTTTAGACACATAGGCAATGAGCGGCATCTAGCAATGCATCATTGCTACCCAAGTAACAAGAAAAGTCGAGATCCGACTAAACCTCTGTGACTATAATAATGTATGACCTTGTCCTTCTATCCTTGATATCTAGATTGACCAATGAGACATAGACCGTGTCATCCTAATTCAATCTATGTGTTTTTTGATCCCCGAGTAGACTCACTCAAACAAATGAGCTCAATATCTCATATTGACTCATTTGAGCATGGCCATGCGTTTCAGTAGTCCTACTCAATCAAGGGGCCCATAGATATCACTCCAGTCATATGGGAGGGATTGATCGCATCTACATCACTCACACTCCTCCACATAATTCATTACATACCCAGTGATCGCCTTTATAGTCCACCCTGTTACGGGTGACGTTTGACGATACCAAAGTACATAACTTATTATGTAGGGAACCGGAGTGACTTCAGGTCTAAGGACTATTCATACTAATAGTCACATGAGAAAGTTTATGACACTCATATGACAATCTATGAAACTTTCTCATGGCGGGTCATTCAGTACATATTCTCCAATGTATACCCATGTGTCAACTTGATATCACATATCCATGACTTGTGAGCTCAAGTCATCAGTTGACCTACATGCTAGTCTCCATGCATTAATATTGTTCCTGAATATTAATACTTGACTAGGAATAATTTAGTGTAGTGTTCTCTACATTATCTCACTATCGATTCAATCAATCGATATAATGTAGATAAGAACCTACTACACAAGGACATTATTATACTTAGTTATTCGACATAGAATACAAAGTAAGTATAATAACCAAATATGCCTTTATTCATGATAGAATATGATACAAAATGTCTCTAGTCAATTATCACATAATTGGCTCTAGGGCTCCTACTAACAGGCATGCCCTCGCGCACCCCTCGGCTCGGCTCCCAGTCGGGCGCGTGGTGGCCCACGCTCCTTAAAATCGGCCTGACCGAGTGTCCAGACTCTCGTCTTCGCATGAGTTATAAGCGGGCATGCTCCCGCGCACCCCATGGCTCGGCTCCCAGCCGGACACATGGCGGCCCACACTCCTGGGTATTATCCGACCGAGTGTCCAGACTCTCGTCTTCACACGAGTTATAAGTGGGCATGCTCCCACGCACCCCTCGGCTCGGCTCCCAGTCAGATGTGTGGCGGCCCACGCTCCCTGGGTACTATCCGACCGAGTGCCCAGACTCTCGTCTTCACACGAGTTATAAGCAGGCATGCTCCCGTGCACCCCTCAGCTCGGCTCCCAGTCGGGCGTGTGGTGGCTCACGCTCCCTGGGTACTATCCGATCGAGTGTCCAGACTCTCGTCTTCACACGAGTTATAAGTGGGCATGCTCCCGCGCACCCCTCGGCTCGGCTCCCAGTCGGACGCATGGCGGCCCACACTCCCTGGGTAGTATCCGATCGAGTGTCCAGACTCTCGTCTTCTCACGAGTTATAAGTGGGCATGCTCCCGCGCACCCCTCGGCTCAGCTCCCAGTTGGACGCGTGGCGACCCATGCTCCCTGGGTACTATCCGACCGAGTGTCCAGACTCTTGTCTTCGCTCGAGTTATAAGAGGGCATGCCCTCGCGCACCCCTCGGCTTAGCTCCCAATCGGACGTGTGGCGGCCCACACTCCCTGGGTACTATCCGACCGAAGGTCTAATCTCTCACCTTCATGCGAACTATGAGTAGGAGCGTCCTCGTGACTTCCTTGACCTAACTCCCAGGCTGGGCGTGTGGCAGCCCATGCTTCCCAAGGTCAAACTAACTCAATGACAATGCTCTGAACTGCCCGAGCAGGTAGCTTTACGTACTCAACTTAGTTCTGGTTGTTGGATTCTTTATTAAGTTCCCCGAGTGGCCAGCACTTAGAGGCTATCATGCTTACGTGTCTAGTTCGATCACTCGTGAGGCTGAGGCTGAATTGCTCGATTGTGCTCTTGCCCGAAGGGCCAACACTTAGAAACTCTCGCGTTTTGGCGTCCAGCCTAGTCACTCGTGAGGTCGAGTTACTCGATCGTTCTCTCACTCGAGTCGTTCTCTCTCTTAACCTCCCGAGACGTTAACACTCAAAAGTAAAGACAATGACACAGCAAAGAGCGTAGTGAGAGAGGGCTTGCATTAACAATAACAACAATACAAAATTTGAGGCAATCCACCTCTGTGGGATAGAGAAAAAGAAAGACAAGAAACCCGACACTTACTTGAAGGGCCAGTGAACCTCCTCGGGCAGGTTCTGGGACATGCCCGACATCTTGATTGCCGAGAGGGGCAGGTCGGGGGCAATATGCCCACCTTGCCTGAGCTGCTTGAACATGTTGAGCATCTGATGCTTCAACATACCCCCCTTCGCTCGGAGACCTACTGAGTGAACTTCGCAGAGTTGATGTACTCAACCCTACGGGTGTCCCACCGACTGGTCTCCCCCTCCTTGTAGGAGCGCAGTTCGAGCTCTGCCTGGGATGCCTCCCATTCGGCCTTCTCGGCCCTCAGCCACTCGAGCTCCTCCTTTTGACTATTCAGTTCTTGCTCCCGGGAGGTCAGCTCGGTTGTCAACTCCTTGGCCCGCTTCGCCTGAGCCGCTGCCTCTTCCTCCTTGTCCTCGAGCTGGGCTTTGAGGGACTCGGCAACTCCAGCGGACTCCAGGAGATCGACTTCGGCTTTTGTCAACTTGCCCTGAGTCTTCGCCTGGAGAGCCCAAGCCTTCCGCTCATTGTACTCCAGGGTGGAGATTCGGACGTTTGATTGAGCGATGGCCGAATTAGCCGTCTTGGCCTGGCCTTGAGCAATCCCCAGTTGCTCCTCGGAGTGAGTCAGGCAGTCCTGGAGGGCAGCGACTTCGGCTCGCAGGCCACTTAGGGTGGATTCAGTGGAGATGAGTTGAGTGTGCTTGAGTCGAGTCTCCAAGAATTCCACCCATCGCTCGTCTCTCTCTCGGGCCGAAGAGTGGGTCAGAACTGCCATAGAAAGGCTATGACATGACCCCCAAAACTGCAAAAGGAGGAAGGTCATAAGATCTTAAGGCCAGATAATAAGCAAAGGAATAGGGTGGATTCTAAACATACCTAAGTGGCGTCGAGGAAAGAGGAGTCAGTCTTACTGTCCGACCCCCAGTAGTAAGAGCCTTCGAGCCCTTGTATGTAGCAGTCTGCCATGGGCCCGTATAGCCATAGCTCCTGGCACCGATCGGGTAACTCACCCCGCGGCGTGCCCAGACGCAGTTTTGACCGAGTAGGCACCAAAAGGTGCATCGCTGGCCAGTTGATTTGGCCCTTCGCTG
>JAGFNQ010005724.1:0-43446 GCA_024364735.1 Boesenbergia rotunda
GTCTAGGGACCGATCAGTCCTATGCCTGATCGGTCCGGTGACCGATCAGGGTTCCTGATACGACCTGAAATGTTCAGTTTCAGAATTTCTGAAATTTCCAAACGATCTTTGATGGATTTTGTCTAACTTGGACAGGTCTTATGACTAAAATTGATTCTTGAACAAGAATCTAAAGTCCTTATAGGTTCAACACTTTGACCCATCTAAATGGAAGTCAAACTCAACCATCAATCAATCAAGCAAATTCAAACAAGTTTTACTCCAACTTCAAGTTTCCAATCAAGTTGCCTTGATTGGAATGTCCAAGTATGATCATGGAGCCATATACACATATGTTATGCAATGGTTTTCCCCATACTTGGTCACCACCGTGATTATTATCTCGTCAACTTAATTTCTCAATTGATGCAATGACATTTTGAGAAATTGAGTTGAACCTAACATCTCACCCCATATCTAGCAAACAAAAACATTTTGGTAACCCTTATAGTTTGTGTGAGATGTTCCCAAAGTTACCCAATTGTTCCCTAACAATTTGAAATAATCATGAAGGGTTTTGACCACAATTTGAACATCATGAAGCGCGACACATTCCCAATTCCCGTCTTAGGAAACTAAATTCACTCTCGGGAAGTGGTTTAGTGAAAATGTCAGCTAGGTTTGACTTTGACTCTACATGTGAGAGTATGATGTTCCCCCTAGCTACATGATCTCTAATGAAGTGGTGTCTTACCTCAATATGTTTTGTCCTAGAATGATGGACCGGATTCTTGGTTAAGTTAATTGTGCTAATGTTATCACATAACACTTGCACACCCTTGTAACTCAATCCATAGTCCTCTAAGGTGTGGATCATCCACAACAATTGTGATATACACTCTCCCATGGCGATATATTCTGCCTCGGTAGTGGAAAGAGCAACACAATGTTGCTTCCGACTCGACCAACTTACTAAGACGATCCTAGAATTGGCAGCCCCCACTAGTGCTTTTCCGGTCCAACTTACATCCAGCGTAGTCGGAATCCGTATAGCCCATCAAATCAAAAGATTCGGTACGGGGATACCAAAGACCTACACCAATTGTGCCCTTGAGATATCTCAAAATTCGCTTAACAGCAATTAGGTGAGATTCCTTGGCACAGACTTGATACCTAGCGCACATACCTACAGCAAATAGTATATCTGGTCGACTAGCTGTAAGGTATAGCAAACTACCTATCATGCTTCGATATTGAGTTAGATCAACGGGTTTACCACTCTCATCATTGTCTAATCTTGTGTTTGTAGCCATGGGAGTGGTTACCTCTTTTGAATCACTCATATTGAATTTTCGAAGCATTTCATGTGTGTACTTTGATTGGTGCACATGGATACCATCGCGAGTTTGCTTGATTTCAAGTCCGAGGAAGAAAGTCAACTCTCCCACTAGACTCATTTCAAACTCACTCTCCATGTGTCCAATAAATTCACGTAAATAGCCCTTGTTGTTTGAGCCACAAATTATGTCACGACATATACTTGGGCTACAAATATATTGTCACCATCTCTTCGTAGAAATAGTGTGGGGTCTATTTGACCTCTAACGAAACCCTTTCCAAATCAAGAATGCCGACAACCGCTCATACCAAGCCCGGGGTGCTTGTTTAAGACCATAGAGTGCCTTCTTGAGCTTGTACACGTGGTTTGGATATTCCGGTACTCTCAAACCCTGGAGGTTGTTCGACATAGACTTCTTCCCTAATTAATCCATTTAGGAATGCCGATTTGACGTCCATTTGAAATAGTTTGAAGCCTCGATGTGCTGCAAATGCAAGCATCAATCGGATGGACTCTAATCGTGCCACGGGAGCATAAGTCTCATCATAATCAAGACCTTCAACTTGACTGTAGCCCTTGGCTACCAAGCGTGCCTTGTTTCTAATGATTTCTCCCTTGTGGTTTAATTTGTTCTTGAAGACCCATTTAGTTCCAATAATAGTGGTCTTCTTGGGCCTAGGGACTAAGTCCCAAACTTGACTCCTCTCAAACTGACCTAGTTCATCTTGCATTGCAATAATCCAATCGGGATCATTTAATGCTTCATCAATTTTCCTAGGTTCAATTTCGGAAATTAGAGCAACTTCATTAGCCTCATTCCTGAAGAATGATCTAGTCCTAACCCCTTGATGGATGTCTCCAACGATTTGGTCTTGGGGATGACTAGAGGCTAGTCTCGTTTGCCTTGGTGTTGGTGGTGCTTCTTGAACGAGTTCACTAGACACAAGTTCAGCCTCAGGATCCGGCTGATCAACGAGTTGTCTAGGCTCACCGTCATCAGACTCATCACCATTAACAATACTCGGATTTTCATTCAAACTAAGTCTCCTTAGTTCGATTTGAACTCCTTCTACATTATCTGACTGGTCAATTGGTTTTGGAACTTCCTCAAAAACCACATCAGAAGACTCCTCAACTAGTCTAGTTCTCTTGTTGTAGACTCGGTAAGCTTTACTAACGAGGGAGTACCCGACTAGTATCCCTTCATCAGCTTTTGCCTTGAACTTTCCAAGGTGATCCCTGGTGTTTAGGATGAACACCTTACTACCAAACACCCTAAGATGTTTAACCGTAGGTGGTTTCCCAAACCAAAGTTCATGGGGAGTCTTTTCTAAAAACCTATGAATGAGAACTCGGTTTTGCACATAGCAAGCTGTATTAACAGCTTCAGCCCATAAGTAACTCGGGAGTGAGTACTCATTAAGCATGCTTCGTGCAGCCTCTTGAAGTGCACGGTTCTTCCTCTCTACAACACCATTTTGTTGTGGTGTTCTAGGAGTAGAGAACTCATGTCTATGACCCTTATCTTGACAAAATTCTAGAAACCTTTGGTTTTGAAATTCACCTCCATGATCACTTCTTATTATCTTAATTGTTGATGATTTCTCATTTTCAACCCTTCTACAAAAAGAAATGAAAATATCTAAGGTTTGATCCTTATGTTTTAAAAAGAAAGTCCAAGTATATCTAGTGAAGTCATCAATGATAACAAAGCAATATCTACTTCCATTCAGTGATATGATAGTGCTACAGTCAAATAAATCCATGTGAAGTAAATCTAAAGCATTGGAAGTACTTACAGTGCTTTTACCTTTGTGTGCAAATTTTGTTTGCTTACCCATTTGACACGCATCACATAATTTATCTTTTCCATACTTGATGCTCGGTAAGCCTCGAACTAGTCCCTTGTTGGCCAACTTCCGGATGTTCTTCATGTTCACATGTGCTAGCCTCCGGTGCCAAAGTGTGGACTCTTCTTGTTTTGACATGAAACACTTAGCAAGAGCATTAGTAGCACTTTTAAATGAAACTTGATAAATATTGTCTACTCTTGCTCCTACTAGTACCGTGTCTAAGGTGTCATTTTGTCTAACTAGACATTGACTTGGTTGGAAATCAATTGTGTAACCCGTGTCACACAATTGACTGACACTTAGGAGATTAAACTTCATTCCCTTGACTAGAAGGACATTTGAGATTCTAAGACATCCGGATATTTGAATGTCTCCTATTCCTATGACCCTAAGGCTACCATTGTTACCAAATGATACATTACCTCTACTCTTCTTGTGAAATGTGGTAAACAATGATCTATCCCCGGTCATGTGTTTGGAGCATCCACTATCAACGAACCAAGTTGATAGATGCTCCCCCTCAATCACAACCTACACAATTCGAAAAATAGAAGTCTTAGGTACCCAAACCTTGGGACCTAATGCATCAACTAAACATGACTTAGGCACTCATGCCTTGACAACTTTCTTTTGAGTCTTGGGTGTCCTAGATTGTCTCATGTCAGTCCTAGACATGAGAGATACAAAAGAGGGTTCCTTAGGGCGGTAACCAATACCGGCCCTATTGTAGACCGCTCTTTGGGCATTTAATATCATATCTAAGGTCTTAGAGCTATTTGAGAATTTCCCAAGAATATTCTTGAGCTTCTCAACTTCACTCTTCAAGGACTGGTTTTCCTCTACTAACTCATTATCATGCATATCACTGATTTCCTCAACCTTAGAGGATTTCAGGCTTACAATCTCATGTTTCAAAGCTTTAATTTCATCTTCTAGTAATTCAACATGCAAGTCATCAATGTTATCATCCCTAGAAGCTTTCAATTGATCAATCTCTAATTTCAATGCTTTAACTTTATTTTTGGATTTCTTAAGCATACTAGTTAAACATGCAATTGCTCTATAACATTTTTCAAGCTCAGGAGAAGTTACCTCTTCATCATCCGAAGATGACGAAGCCGCGTTTGAGGAGCTTGAAGCTTCTTCACTGCTCTCCTCTCTAAGAGCCATGAGAGCCACTTGCCTTGTGCTCTTCTCCTCCTTCTCATCATCGGATGAACTAGAAGATGACTCATCCCAAGAAGCCTTCAAGGCTTTCTTCTTCTTCTTGGATTTCTCTTCTTTTCTTTTAGGTTTCTCCTCCTTTTTAAGCTTCGGACATTCATTCTTGAAGTGTCCTCTCCTCCCACACTCAAAGCAAGATGCATTATTCTTATCAAGTTTGGATTCACTAGTATTACCTCTCCTCTTGAAACGTCGATCTCTTCGCATCATCCTTCGCACGAAGTTCGCCATTTCGGATGAAGAGGAGCCACTGCCATCTTCCTCTGAGTTTGACTCGGATTCGGAGGAGGATGAAGATGATGAGATCTCTTTCTCCTTCTTCTTCTCCTTCTTCTTCTTAGTGGTCCGGTCCCCTGCAACTAAGGCAATCCTCTTCTCCTTGGGGCCTTTGTTAGCCATTTCATGCAATTCCATCTCACAAAATAAGTCATCTAATTTTACAATAGATAAATCCTTGGATACTTTGTAGGCATCCACCATGGATGACCACAAAGCATTCCTTGGAAATGCTTTCAAAACATACCTCACAAGGTCGCGATTCTCGACCTTTTCATCAATTCAATGAAGTCCATTAAGAACTTCCTTGAACCGACTATGGAGCTCACTTACCGACTCATTCTCCTTCATGGAGAGATTTTGAAGTTGATTGAGGAACAAGTCCCTCTTTGCAATCCTCGAGTCCCGGGTGCCTTCATGGAGCTCTATGAGTTTGTTCCACAAGTCTTTTGCACTCGTGAAGGGACCAACCTTGATGAGTTGGTCTTTGTTCATGCCACATTGTAGAGTGACAACCGCCTTAGCATCGGCTTCACTCTTCCTTGTTTGTTCGGCAGTCCACCGAGATGATTCGAGTTCCTTGCCTTCATCATCCTTAGGAGGGATGAATCCTTCCTTCACCGTAAACCACGTATGGATATCCATCTTCAAATAATATTCCATCTTTGATCTCCAATATTGGAAGTCGGTGCCATCAAAGAATGGAGGTCGGGTGTTGGAGAAGCCTTCTCTCAAAGCCATCTGGTTGAGAACTCTCAAAGCCTTCCCCTGTCTGCTTCGTGTCTTCCCACTGTCGGACTCCCAGCTTCTTGTTTTCTCCTTCAAGCGCTCAAGTATGATGAATGCTTCTCAATAGCTTGCTTAGAATGGATGAAGAACTCAAGAACAGCAAGCTTCTCGTAGCAGAACGCAAGAACACACAGGTTTTCAAAACTGAATCTGATACTGAACTCAACTCTCGCGTTCCTTTTTGTTTCTCCGCCAAGCGACAGGTGACACCATCTCTGTAGCTCCCAGCTACTCCTCTGCCAACGCCAGCCTCTACTGAGCTATCTCTGGACTCACTGAGCTCCTCAGTCGAGCTCCAGTCTTAGCTCCAGTCCGCAGCTAGCCGTTGCAACCTGAGATGGGAAAAGGGACAAACCTGCTCCAAGGAAAGCACTCTTTGACTTCTCCTTGAGTGTTTGAATCCTCCCCTGTCACCTGAAACTCAATCAGAGCATTAGAGCAGAAGATCACAAAGCATATCACATACATCAGCAAATTGGATACGATCAGACGCTCTGACGACGTCTGACAGTGAAATTTGAATTAAAGTGATCGGTCACCGGACCGATCCAGGGTGTGTGGATCGATCACCAGACCGATCCACTGCTTTGCTGGGATTCCCAGCTCTCGCATCTATACACGCCTGATCGGTCACCGGACCGATCAGGGTGAATCCTGATCGGTCACCAGACCGATCAGATTGGATCCTGATCGGTCACCCAGACCGATCCAAGACTCTGATTTGTAAGGGAACTCACTCACCGTTTGCTCCTTGATCGGTCGCCAGACCGATCAGGAGCAAGACAGCACGGAAGCAGCCTGCTCCCTGATCGGTCTCCGGATCGATCAGGAGCCACACAGTAGATTCCCAATCTCACTGTGCGCTCCCTGATCGGTCACCAGTCTGATCAGACATAGCTGGATCGGTCACCAGACCGATCCACTAAGGAGCAGCGTGCCAATAGTCCCTGATCGGTCACCAGACCGATCCAGTGACTCTACCCAGCCCTCCAAGCTAGGGATTCATCCACCTTAGCCCTCCAAGCTAAGGATTTTTCCATCTAACTCTCCAAGTTGGGAATTTGCACCTAACCCTCCAAGTTAGGACTTTTCACCTAGCCCTCCAAGCTAGGACTTTTCACCTAGCCCTCCAAGCTAGGACTTTTCACCCAACTCTTCCGAGTTAGAACATCATCCAACCTAGCCCTCCAAGCTAGGCACCTGACCCTCCAAGCCAGGACTTTTTCACCTAATTCTCCAGGATGGGAATTTGCACCTAACCCTCCAGGTTAGGACTTTTCACCTAGCCCTCCAAGCTAGGACTTTTCACCCAACCCTTCTGAATTAGGACTTTTCCAACACCTAACCTCCCAGGTTAGGATTTTCAACACCTAGCCTTCCAAGCTAGGATTTTCCACACCTAACCTCCCAGGTTAGGATTTTCCAACATCATGCCTAATCCTCGATTAGGACTTAATCATAATCATCACACTCATCACACCTAACCTCCCAGGTTAGGGTTTTCCATATCATACCTAATCCTCGATCAGGACTTAATCATAATCCACCTAACCTCCCAGATTAGGATTTTCCATATCATAATCATCCTCCTAAACTAAAATCGTTGTCAACACCAAAACAACAATCAGGGCCAGACTGCATCAACAGTTTGTTCAGGCATAGTTTGGGTACCCATGCCTGAATTTTAGGTCTGGACTGGTTCAGTACAGCATAGTAGGATCTTTGTCTAGATTTGGTTCTATAGCCTAATCCAGATCGATTTAGAACCGACTTCTGTTTTCCATGAATCAGGTCAAGACCCTTGGAACCAGAAGTGAACCATTCTAAGGCTGATCTATGGTCCTTGACTTGAGTTTTCAAGGAGGAGTTCTCTTTCTCAAGTTTTTCAACTTGAGTAGAGGTTCCTTCTTGAACCTTCTTAGTTAAGGATCTAGAGTCAGCTCCCTCTTTCAGGAGTTTTACTTCCTGTCGGAGAGATTCGACTCGGAGTTTGGCTTTCGCCAAGTCTCGAGAAAGATACGCAATTAATTCATTTAACTGACTTCTAGAAAAACCACTTACAGTTATTTCTCCATCCTCTGAAAATGTAAGTTTGCCGTCGTCCGGTTCCGATTCTGACTCGGTCTCGATTTCCTCTGAGGCGGTTAGTGCTAGCAGGTTCGACTGTGGGACCTCTTCTTCGGAGGAGGAGGAGGACTCGTCCCATGTTGCCTGAAGTGCCTTCTTCTTTCTTGTCTTCTTTGTTTCCTTCAGATTGGGGCATTCAGTCTTGTAGTGACCTTTCTTCTTGCACTTGTAACAGGTCACGTTAGGTTTGTTCTTTTCATTTGAGGGTTCAGCTGGTTCTTCCTTTCTTCGGCTAGCTTTCCTTCTGTTGGTCTGGTTTTTTAGTTCTTTGTCGTAGTCCCGGGCTAGTCGAACCAGCTTAGGCCAATTTCCCTGGCTGTCTTCGGAGTCTGAGTCTGAATCAGACTAGGGTGCAGGTTGGGGCTTCTTCTTGGTTGTCTTTCCAGCTTCACCTGCAACAAAAGCAATGCCTTTCTCGGCCAAATTGCAGTTAGTCTGTTCATGTAATTCGAGTTTGAAAACAGTTCATCTAATTTAATTTTTGAAAGGTCCCTTGAAACCTTGTATGCATCTACCATAGATGCCCACAAGGTGTTTCTCGGGAAAGCGTTAAGAGCATACCTTATCAGGTCACGGTTTTCTACCTTGTGACCGATTGTGTGTAGTCCGTTCATTAACTCTTGAATTCTGGCGTGGAGCTGGGCTGCTGTTTCGTTGTCGTTCATCTTGATCGTGTACAGCTTATTCAGGAGATCTCTCTTGCTGATTCGAGTATCTGAAGTTCCTTCGTGCAGCTCGATCAGCTTACCCCACAGCTCCTTTGCACTGTTGAATGGCCCTACCCGATTCAACTCTTCCTTGGTCAGGCCGCATTGAAGTGTCTGGGTTGCTTTGGCATCAACTTCAATTTTTCTTTTCAGAGCGGTATCCCACTCAGCGTAAGACTGTGGCATTCCTTCAGCATTCTTTGGAATCTCCAGTCCAGACTGGATGATTATCCACATGTCCACCTGAGTTTTCAGGTGGACCTCCATCCGACTTTTCCAGTAGGAGAAGTCCTCCCCACTGAAAAGTGGTGGTCGGCTGTGCTGAATCCTTCTTGCATGGCTATTTATCTGAAAATAAGAGTAAAAGGAAAGAAATATCCCAAGACTTGGTCTTGGATTAGTAGTGCGGGAAGAAAAAAAATATTTATCGAGGGGTATTGCACCAACCTCGATTAACGATGAAAATTTAAAAAAAAATTAAAGAGAAATCCGAAAAAAACTCTCAAATTGGTGGTTGCACCAAATTTGAGCTTCCCCGCTCTGATACCACTTGTTGGATCGAGAAGAACGATAGAGGGGGGGTGAATATCGTTAAACGTTTCGGATATAATTTTAAGAGAATGAGCAGCGGAAATTAAAAACACAAACACAAACATGAACACAAGGATTTACTTGGTTTGGAGTCGCGGTCGGCTCCTACTCCAAGGCCCACGGTCGTTGACCGTTTACTGGGGGAAATTCTATATGTGTGCAAAAAGTTTACAGAAAGATATTACAGCTGCAGTACAGTAAATTAAAAATTAAGCTCTTTCGTTACCGACGCCCGTTGTAGATTGTACTTCTGAGCAGAGGGTCATCGTCGTCGCTTCAATTTCGAGATGGAAGGTTTCCGGAGCAGAGCGCTTGAGTCGAAGAGCGTAGTTGCATTAGAAGCAGGTGTTCAGAAGCCTTGGGGGTCGAGGGCTATTTATAGCAGTCCTCGGGGCGCCCTAGACGTTGGGGGCGCCCTCTACGTGGCCTCCGATCCGCAACAGTCACGGTCAGCCCTTATCCCATTCGAGTGAGGCTAAGGTTTGACTGTGGGGGCGTCCGGGACGCTGGGGGCGCCCGGGTTGACTAGGTCCGCTGGCTTCTCGCTGGCTCAAACTCTATCCGCTTCGTTGGCTTGAACCCAGGGCGCCCGGGAGCATGGGGGCGCCCCGCCCAATGAGCTTCCGAAGCATTTTATTGCTTAACTTGTTTTGCCTTGACCTTGGGGGCGCCCTGCCCAGCTGCTTGCCCCTCTCCTTTGGGGTGTTCTGAGCTGCAGAGACACATTCCTTCGGTCCTGCATCCAAGGTTAGTCCAAAACAACACAAAGCAATAAAATATTAGGTTTATACAGCCTTAGTTGTCTTGGTTCTGACTTTGGGTCTCCAAAATGGAGCCCTAGGTCGAACCTATGCCTACTGTTCCCTCGACGGGGAACGCGTCCTCACCTACTCCTCTCAGGAGAATTTACCTGTTGCCAACCGGCTCCTCCGATTGGACTTTTGCCCAGCTGTCCTTCGCTAGGTGCTTAGCTGTCCTTCGCCAGGTCTTCAGTACCTAGCAGTCCTTCGCCTGGTGCCCAGCAGTCCTTCGCCAGGTCTTCGGTTCCAAGCAGTCCTTCGCCTGGTGCCTAGCAATCCTTCGCTAGGTCTTCGACTCCTAGCAGCCCTTTGCTAGGTGGCCAGCAGCCCTTCGCCAGGTCTTAGGGTTCCGATGCCTAGCAGTCCTTCGCTAGGTGCCTAACAGTCCTTCGCTAGGACTTCAATCTGCACACTCTAGTAGCATGGTAGATAAACATAACATCTTAACTTTTGAACCATTTGCCATTATCAAAACCCAGGTTTGACTTGGGTGTTGCCTGCACCAACACTCACCACCACGATCAGACCATAGTGTCTTGATACTTTTATCATGATATTTCTCCACATCATCCTTGTATTCTTTGAACTTGTCAAAGCACACAAACTTGCGGCACATCAAGTAAATATATCCATATCTTGAATAGTCATCTATAAATGAGACGAAATATTCAAAGCCACCTCTTGCCTGGATGACATAGGACCGCACAAATCAAAATGAACCAATTCCAATACTTCTTTGGCTCTATACCCCTTGGCCTTAAAAGGCCTCTTGGTCATTTTTCCTTCCAAGCAAGATTTGCAGGTTAGGAAATCTTCTACCACCAATGAACCCAAAGGTCCATCAGCTAACAGCCTTGAATTCTGCTCAAGTTAATATGACCCAACCTTAGATGTTAAAGATATGTTTGGTTCATTTTCGAAGGTTCTTTTCTCTTATTAGAATTAGAAGATGTATTATTAATTTCCATTTGCATCGTGGGAGTTATTGGATTAAGAGTATACAAATTGCCAACCAACGTCAGAACAGATAATCTCCCTATTCCTTTTGATAACAACTTTGTCATTAAAAAAAACAGAATATCCATCCATAAATAATTTAGAAATTGAAATTAAATTCTTTCTAAAACAAGGAACGTAAAGGCAATTTCTCAAAATCAAAAATTTATTCTTAGCAAAAGATAAATAAATATTTTCCACTGCAACAGCCGCCACCTCCATAGCATTGCCCATGTAGACAGTAATCTCACCCTCAGATAGTCGTCTGGTTTCCTGAAACTCGTACAATAAATTGCAGACATGATCAGTGGCTCTTGTATCTACACACCATGTACCGGTAGATAACACCACTAAACATGTTTCAATAATTAACGAAAAAGATATACCTCGATTTTTCTCCTTTCAGCGCGGACAGTCTACCTTCCAATGTCCAGTCTTCTTGCATGTGAAGCACTTGCCTTTCGACTTCTTCACTCCAGCTTGTGGTCCTTGAGATCCAGCCGCTTTCTTTATCGAACCATCTTGTTTCTTCTTCTTCTTACCGCCTTTCGGCTTAGAAGCAGAAACGTTTTCAGCAATGTAAGCTTGAGCACTTTGACGAAATAGCCCTTCTGCTGCCTGGAGTTCTATCAAAAGTTCTGCCAATGAATACATCCTTTTATTCATGTTGTAGTACAGGCGGAAATGCTCAAAACTCTTTGGTAGCATTTGGAGAATGACATCGACCTGGGATTCCCCATTGATTTCAGCTCCAAGGACTTCCATCTCATTTAAATGAGCCATCATCTTAAGGATATGATCTCTCACGGGTGTTCCCTTAGTCATGGTGGTCATCATTAGTTTCTCATAGCCTTTTGCCTAGTAGCCCGATTATGGTGCCCGAAGTGTTCCTTGAGATTGAGCATCATGTCATAGGCAGTAACAAAAGCCTGATGTTGATGTTGCAACACATTTAACATGGAAGCCAAAATGTAACACCGCACCATCTCATCTTCCTTTACCCACTTCCTATAACTCTCTTTCTCCTCTTCACTAGAATCATCTCTAGGCTTAACGGGACATATCTCAAAGAGTACAAATTTGTACTCCTTAGCAGTCAAGACAATATCCAAGTTTCTTTTCCAATCAATATAATTTGGACCAATAAGTTTATTTTCTTTTAAAATCACAGCAAGGGGATTGAAAGCCATTTTGAAAAACCTAAGAATGACATTGGTCAAAATATTAGAGTTTATAATAATATTGATTCCTCAAATAATAAAATTTTAAATTCACCAGCACCTCAAAACACCATGAATTTCGTATGCCACGATAGTGTGAATGTATACTAATTCAAACATTTGTAAGAGGAGGTTTTACCCATTAATTTTATTATCTTGTCAACCTTACTTTTTGACAAATAAAATTAATAGTTGGTTTATCTTCGGCCATACAAATAATACCAGTGACTCCGATGGGGAGGATACTATTAACTGCATCTAAGTATACATCATTACTTGATACTAAGTCCATTATCTAGGATTATGTCCCTTCCGATGGTGAAGATCACATGCTCCTAAATAATTTCCTAAAATCATCTATAAGGAAGTTTGAACTAGTGATCCGCAAAACAAACTCATCCAATATGGAGGAAGGCACTTAGAGCCAACGTGCAAGTTTATTCGCATTACTTTTCAAACTAGTAATGGAGGCCACGAGACTCAAAGATTCCCTCTCCCACTTAGTTATTTTTAAAACGAGGAATTTTCAAGCATGCACAACAAGCATATTAAACAGCAAGCAATAAATATGAAAATTCAAAATTTTCAACTATTATGGCTTTGTAGATTTCGTTGTTCTCCAATACGCCTCCAGTCGCATTGCCACCTCGTCTCCTCCTCCTTTAGCCGCGCAAGTAGGGACCCGAGCCGAGAAAAAACTTTAATTTTAATTTACACCCATCGATCCTATACTTCACAAAGGAGTGTACAAAAAATCTAGATCGAAAAGTAAATTAAACTAAAGCGGCTAACATTGCCGTATTTAATTACAATTAAACACAAATGGCCTTGTCAACCCCGAGGATTCAAATAAATACAATCACACAACACATCATACACAATCACATAGCCATAATAGTTGGATCTCATGTCTACAACCAAAAAGTTAGCCTATTGCACATCCTACTATTATTCGGCCTATTATATATGAAAAGCATGAATGTAACCGAATCCAAAACACATAAAACCGGAAATCATGGCTCTGAAACCAATTTTTCGATTCTGTTTCGGGATTCCTCCCTAGATTAAAATTCTATTAATTAGAACTAATCCAGATAGGGAAAGAAAACTTCCCGAACGACCTACTTCATCTCCATGCTTTTCGATTGAGTGATCGCTTGAACAAACGTGTTGTTCAAGCAATCAATCTCCTTTATCGAATAGCAGCGGAATAGAAGATGAAGATTTGGATCGCTGGTTCTTGTGTTTATTTCGGGATCCAAGTAAAATAAGAAGATACAATTAAACTAGAATGAAAATAAGACATACCTCTTCTTTTACCTCTTGATCTTCTATTGTGTTCTTATCCTCTTCTTGGATGTCGTGTGTGCGACGATCTTCCAAGAAACAAAGCCACCAAAATCCCTCTCCTTGTTCTTCCTTCTTGCATCGGCCAAAAGAAGGAGCCTCTCCTTCTTGATGCGCCGAAAGAAGAAGCAACTCCTTGTTCTTGTTGCCGCCCTCCCTCTTCTTTGTTGATGTCGCACGCCCTACGAGAGAGAAGAGAAGAAAAGAACTTTCTTCCTTCTCCCAAACCCTAGCCTCCTTGCCTTGCTCCCTTGCACTAGCGCCACACACCCTAGGAGAGAGAGAGAGAGAGAGAGAGAGAGAGAGAGAGAGAGGAGAGAATTAGAAGGTTAAGGGGTTTTGATTTCATAACTTATGAGGGTATTTATAGGCTACAATAGGGACCATGAGGAGGAGTTGATTTTGGTCTCCTAACGGATCCTCAACTCGACCCGTTAATAATAACCCGCTCCACTAATGAGTTATTATTGAACTACTGCGTCAATCCCATAATAAAATATGGGCTCATTCTTATTATGTGTACATGATCTCCCTGTGTTTAAGATATCGCATGTCCGTTAATTAATTAAATTATTGATAATTTAATTAATTAACATCTAACTCTAAGAGTAGTACCACTCAACTTTATTATCATGTCGGACCAAGTCCACTTGCAGGATTTACATGATAATCCTTATGAGCTCCTCAAGGGGACATCATTATCTTAAATAATTAGGATACGATTTCCTTCTATAATCAACGATACACCATATAAATAATATTATTTCCCAATTTACCGGGCCTATTTATTTAACGAATAAATCTCGCCCATTGGTAAATTAAAGAAATAAATATTAAGTGCATGCGCTCGTTATTATATCGGGATTAAGAGCATGTACATCCATAATAACCTGAGGTCTTGTTCGATTATATAGTCAGTATAAATTGAATCACCTCAAATCGGTCCTGCTCAATATACACAAAGTGTACTAGTGTAATTCTCTAGTCAAGATAGACTAATACCAAATTACACTACAATCGTTCCAATGGTTTGTCCAAATGCATCTTGGTTGTGAACCACTACTTATACTTTACAAGGAACTGATAACATGATCTTCTGTGTTGCACCACACATCATGTTATCTACAATGTGAAGTAACAGACAATTGCATACATATAACAAATATAAAATGCAAACACATAATCATTGTGATTCTTATTACAAAATAGATGTTCATACAAAAGCTAGGCTTATAGTATACATCCTAATATACACAAGACAAACAAACAACCTAAGCCTAAGTTCTGTAAGTCTACCTGACCTACTAGGCTTTGCTTGGAGTCAAACCCCCAAGACTTTACCACCTAAGGTCCACTCCTTAGGGTTTCATTATATAGCATCACTCACTAGGACCTAGCTTCACTCACTTGGACCTAACTTTACTCACCAGGATTTCATGCCCGATCCTCGACCAGGACTTCGGTGCCCAACCCTCGGTCAGGTCTTCATGCCCAATTCTCTGAACCAAAACTTTGGTGCCTAACCCTCGGCCAGGTCTTCATGCCCAATTACCTGAACCAGGATATCGGTGCCTAACCCTCACCCAGGTCTTCATGCTCAATTCCTCGAACCAAGACTTCGGTGCCTTTATAAGGACTTCTTTGATAGTCATTTGATCCTTACTAGACTTTTCTCTTCCAAACATTAAGTCATGTTTGGATTAACCTTGGTCAAACTAACCAAATCTAGGTACTTAACTCTGTCAAACATCAAGTCCTATTTGGCTTAACCCTTGGTATATTGTCAAACATATTTACTTCTTTCTCTGGGTACTTTGCTAGTTATCTCTGATCCTGACTAGACTTTACTCTGTCAAATATCAAATCCTGTCTGGCTTAACCCTTGGTCAAACTGACCAAACCTTGGTATATTATCAAACATCGAAGTTCTAGAGGTTAACTATTCTTATCTGATGCTTCTGGCACCAACAGTTTTTGGTTCAACCAACTTAAAAATTTTAAAAGAATTTATAGCCTTAATGGAAAAAGAATTTGAAATGCACCTTGTAGGAGAACTAAGTTTCTTTTTAGGATTACAAATAAAATAAACCAAAGAAGAAAAATTTGTATATAAAAATAAATATACAAAAGAATTAATTAAAAAATTTGGAATGGAAAATACAAAATATTTCAAAACTCCCATAGCTACCAACACAATATTAGATAGTGACTTAAATGGTAAACTAGTAGACCTAAAATACTATAGAAGTGCAATAGAAAGTTTGTTATACTTATCTGCTAGTAGATCTGACATATTATTTACAGTAAATATGTGTCTTAGATATCAAACTTATGCTAAAGAATCTCACTTAACAAATGTTAAAAAAATCTTTAGATACCTTAAGGGAATAATAAATGCAGAAATGTGGTACCCAAGAACAACTAATTTTGAACTAGTTGGGTACTTAGATTCAGACTATGCTGGTTGTATAGTAGATAGTAAAAGCATAAGTGAAGGATGTCAACTATTAGGACCTTCCTTAGTTAGCTGGTTTAGTAGAGGATAATACTATGTTGTCCTATCCACTATAGAAGTAGAATATATAACAATGGGTGAGTGTGTTGCGCAATTATTGTGGATGCCCCATATCTTAAAAGGATTTAATTTATATTTCAAAAATGTCAAAATATTTATTGATAATATAAGTTCTATAAATCTAACTAAAAAACTAGTAAATCATTCTAGAACTAAACATATAGAAGTTAAACATGACTTTGTTAAAGATCACATTACAAAAAGAAATATTGAACATAACTACATTGAATCTAAATCAAATCTAGCTGATATATTCACTAAACATTTACTTGAATCTGAATTTAGTAATCTAAGAAGATAGCTAGGAATATGTTTTGTAGATTAGATTTTTATTCTTTTACTTGCTTTTAAAACTCTACCTTTCAAAATTATCTTTTCAAAACTTAAGGGTTTTAAAATTACAAATGGACCTAGCCTAGGTCTTACTGTAGTATGCATGTACCTATAGATTTAGGTAGTCAGCATCTCATAAGTATATAAGGATCCCTTGCTTGTATTTGATAAAACCTAGAATGAGATGAGATGCTTAGGTTCAAGCTAGCCTAGATTTCATATGTTTATTTCAGTGCATTGACATAAATCTAAGGCTTTAAATACAAATTAATCATGTTGAGCAAGAATAAAACCCAACTCTCAACATGACTAATTTTAGTCACATAAGCTGTTATCTTATGATAAATAACTAAGAACTAAAGTTGGACATTTCATATAAACTTTTTCTAGAACTCCTATATGTTTAGACATTAGGGCAACTTTTCAAAAGAAAATATTAGATTAAAGGAGAGCATCTAATTCAAAACTTATTTTGAAACAAATGAATTTTTTCAAAATTTACTTTTAAAACTTATTTTGAAACTTGATCTTTCAAATAATATTTTGAAACTTAAGAAATTTTTTAAGTTCATTCATTTGAAACTTAATTTTTTTTCAAATTATTTTGAAACGTAAGAATTTTTTTTCAAAAATTACTTAAGTACATTCAAAAATTATGTTCCAAACTTAATTTCCAAAACTTATTCAAGAAAATTTTTCAAACTTATTTTGAAATTCAAGAAAATTTCTCAGGTATCTTCAAAATTTATTCTAGAATTTTTTTTTCATAAAATGCAATTTCCAAAACCAATTTTCTAATTTAAGTATTTTCAAAACTTATTTTGAAATTTAAGAAAATTTTTCAAACATTATCTAAGTATTTTCAAAACTTATTCAAGAATTTTTTTAAAAGTTATTCTAAAATTCAAGAAAAATTTCAAAATTTATTCTAGAAAATTTTAATAAATTACAATTTTCAAAACTAATTTTTTAACTTTAAATAAATCTATCTTGAAAATTCACTACTACTAAGAAGATTTTTCAAAACTTAATGAACACTATGTGCCCCTAATTTTTTGATATTAGTCAAAGGGGGGAAGACATCACATTCAGAGGGAGGTTTACTTGAGGAAGAACAATTACTTTTTAATATTTTGCATCCCTCGGTATCATGCATTTTAACTTAACTTTGAACCTAGTTACCAAATATCAAAAAGAGAGAGATTGTTGGTGCAGGGTGCACCATAATCTAACCTATATTTTGATGTTAGCAATGGTTCAAGTTATGTCGTGTTGTTGTCTAATGGACATAAGTATGTAGGAAGATTACCTTTGAGAAGTCCTAATTGTGACTAGGCAAAGTCTTAGTAGATCGTGGAACCAGGCAGGAAGTCTAGATGGGTTAAGAGAACCTGACATTTGGCAGGCGTACTTGATTGGTCTAGAGGACTCGATATTGAGAGGAAACTTTGGCAAGACGATCTGATGCTAAGCAGATGACGTCCAAATAGGTCTAAGGACCCGATATTTGGTAAGTAAATAAAGGTAAATTCTTAGAGAAGAGTGCAGTGAGGTCATGTCCCAAAGGGATAGTCGTAGGCACTGATCCAACTAAAGTAACCTATGAAGATTTCTAAGTTGAGATCAAAACAGGTCCTACTGTCTTTACTTATGCATCATTATTGTTCACTGTAGGGTTACTTTTAATACTATATTGCTTGTACTAACTTTGTGTTGAAGATAAGCAAAATCAAGTTAACTGAGGGTTCAGTCGACAAATAAAATGGATCAATCGATTGATTAGGCAAGCATACACACGGATTACACAGAATTCAAAGGCATCCATCAACTGATCATCAGGATCAGTCGATCAATCTAGACTTGGTAAGCGTGGGCTGTGAAGAAGGAAAGTTGTTCCATTGATTGATCATCAGGATCAGTCAACATATCGAATTAAATACAGTGTTAGCCGAGCATATCAAATCAGTGACAACAAGGAAATGAGTAGGTTTTGTTGACTGATAGGAGGATCAATCGATGGATCGGATCAATCGACTGAATGATTTTTTCAGTCGACGGAACACTACCTGTATAAGAGGGTTTCAGATCAGTGTTGAGGGATTACGACTACTACTTCGCCATTCACTTTCTGCATCCTCGGATTGCTCATGGTTTGCTACTATGATGCCAGAAAGCTTGCCGACACATTAAGCTCAAGCTCACTCCTCTTGTATTGGTATATTTTAATATTAGACTTGTATTATACTTAAAACAAGATCATGGTTCTTACTATTCTTTCATTTTGTACGAATTCACTTCTCTCCGAAAGGTTTCTAGAGAAAATGTATTTAGTGGATTGCCCAATGAAGTGATTAAGGATCGCGAGCCTTGGAGTAGTCATCGACGAAGGCTCCAAACCAAGTAAAAATTATTTGTCTCCTAAATTATGTTTTTCCACTACTTTACTTTAATCTACTTGCAAAAGAAAGTTTTTGAAATGATAGAGATTCACCACCTCCCCCCCCCCCTTCTCGTCTCTAATGATCTTACAGTTTATAGGTCCTTCACAAACAGTGGGAGGATGAAAAACAAAATCAAATGCTATTTCATGGAAAGACAACATTATAACAAGATGAAACAATATTTATGATCATAGATTAGAGGAACAGATAGATATTGGCCAAGATTTAATATATATCTTTTCCAATGAGTAGTTAAATACACTTAACCGTAGGCAACTAGACAGTCAGGAAATACTCAATTTCTCCACTTCAGTATTTCGACATCATAGAACAAAACCTTGTCACATTCCTCATGGAGGAGAAGAAAGACCGAATTTAATTACTAAAGCATCAACCAAATCTTTGTTTAACAGAAGACATAATTATATACATTTAGGACTAATTATGTTTGGAATTAAAGGACTCACTAGAACCAGAATATGAGGAAGCATTTTATCAGTCCTCTATGACTCTCATCTCTATGATAATGAAATTAGGACCTACATTTGTCCTAACAGAAATAAACACATCATCCAAAGAGTAAAATCCTTTGTAAGAAGGATGTTCACATCCTTGGATAGTTGCCTTTACTTCTTGTCCGTCATGATATACACCTGCTTGTGTCTATAAAAAATTGCATAATAAAAAAATTTCTTGGCTTTCTTATTTTTTGTGGTGTTGTTAAAAAGTAATTGGACAAAGCATTGATAACAATAATTTTGTAGTTAGAACTCGCTGGTATTGTAGGGATAGTCTAGATATTATCAACTAAACAAGTTTGTTAAGTATTCAGTCTTATCTTGGAGTCAAAGTGAAATTGATATTCATGTCTAGTGAATGTTGAAGTTCTTGATTATCAAACTTCATAGTTTTCATTGCAAAATTTTTACTTTCCTTAATCTATCCATAATTCCTGCAAGAATGGAATGTTTTTAAAGAGTCTAGATAAAATATCTTCTAGGGAATTATTGATTCCCTTGATATGTTCCCATTGGATTTTTAGTCCTTTGTTTATAATTGTATCTATAAATTTTATCCATATTTTTGTACTTATACTCTTTCTCAAACCTTGTATTTGCTAACTATATTAAACATTCACAATCAGTCCTTATAGTGATCTCTAATTTGTTAGATGTAAAGAGTATAAAAGCATCTAGACAATAAATGACAACTAAAATTTTATAGTCCAAAGGTTAAGTGTCATTTTTCTTTATAGGTACCAGAAACATATCTATATAAGGATTCTGACATATTTGGGTCACATTTCAAAGTTTTCCTGAATAAATCTTCTCCTCATTCTTATTCACATCCATCAGTTTCAATAACCATATAGTCTGAATCAAGTGGTAGGATTATTATTGGAATAGTTTTAACCATATTTTTGATTTGTTTGACCAAGTTAATATCATGTTGGTTAAAGTATTTTTTGTTTAGTTGGTGATGTTTTGTTGTATAAAGATCCATTTATTTTTCCTATATCTTTTAAATAGGGTCTGACATATTTAACAAGTTCAAGAAAAGCTCTAAAAGTATTAGTGTCTTTTATTTTATCTGGGAACATAAGTAATTTTGAAGTAATTAATGTATGGTTAAAGTGTAATTTATCCTTGCCCAATTTTTGCTAGGGGAAATTTTACATGTTTAGTGATTAGTTTCATTTTTTTCGTGAAACTATCAATCCATGTTTTTTAAATAAATTAAACATTACGTATAGATAATCATAATATTCTTCTTTTATTTTGAAAAAAAAGACATCATCAATATATTTACATTTGAAATGCAACATTCCTGAAAATGTCATTCATCTTTCTTCAAAAGATTTGAGATGTTACCTTAAGTTCTAAATGTAATAAAAAATAATAGCAGGCACTTAAGTAGACAACAAATATAGATATGCAGGAATCTGATAAGTAAAGAGCCGAGTTAGAGAATAGTTATCCGGTTGAAGCGCCGGCGTGCCGACTGTCTTTAGAGAATTGATTGCCGCCCTACGGTGCAAAGGCTCCCGGCAAAACTCCCCCAAGATCTGACAACCACGCTGCGTTCGTAGGTGCACTCCAAGACGAACGCTGCCCTCGGAGACAACCTCAGATCGCACTAGGTGAAGCCTCAAGACCCAAAACGACCGAAGAAGAAAGAAGGAGAAAACTGCCTTCGGAGAAGGAGAGGCGCTGATCGCACAGAGAGAGAAGGAGAGAAGGAAGAAAGCAGTGAATTTTCTGCTTCTTCCTCTTCTCCTTTTATAGATCCGAAGAGGTAAACTTTTGCCTCTTCTCTCTGAAGAATCGCGACCCTCGCAGGGTCGCGAGGCGTCGCGCCGTGCGCGTTTCTCAAAAAAAAGGTAAGAAATAAAATAAAATAAAAAGAAATAAAAATAAACCAAACCAAATTGGTTTAGAAAATCAGACCGGAAATCTGCAAATCTACAAAACCAAACCGGCCTGCCCGCAAGCGCGAGGCTCACAGACTGGGGATTTGCACCCCCCCTGCGCGCGATAATCGCGTGCGTCGCGCCCGGTTTATGGATTTCCGGCCCAGACCCCCTGAAACCACCTGGTTTGGGCTCAACCCGCGCATGCGTGTAGGTCCCCCTAAGCCATCTAAGCATGGTAGGAATGGCTTGATATATAAGGCATTCCAACTCCGATAGCTTAGCAATGTGGGACTAAACTTCCTACAATAAATTTGAAATTCCAATCAAAAAAATCAACAATCCCCCAAAAATTTCAAATTATTTTTGGAAAAATAGAAAAACAGATCTTGAGGCTTTGTCGTAATGAGCTTTCAGTGAAAATACCTTCCGGTTTGAATTTTCACCTAAGTAAACCAATCTTATTCACACAGGTTTGAAGTGAACTAAGTCTTGAACTTAAACCTTTAATATGTGAAAATCAATTGGCAACAACTCATCACAGGCGACGGTTGAATCCTTCTGGGTTGGTGCATTACGGCCATGCCACCGAATCTTGTTTCATAAGTGTTAAGGAGAGTTGCCCAGACCCCCCACACTGCGGCCTCACAGTTACACTTACATAGGTAAGTTCTCCAAGGATGTACTGCAAGCATCCTGTTATAAAGACCTTAAACTCATTAAGAGCCTTAAGCTCATCCTTACTAGCAGTCAAGCATCTATCCAGGGAAGAGACTTTGAGATTATATCTCAATCAATTTATGCTTACGATTCACCCTTATAGCTTGTTTATACCACATTGAACCTACTTCTTGGGATCTCCAATCAGATAGGTTGGGTTGCCACTATAGATGAAACCAGAATAGGCCTCAGTCCCATTCCCTTACTGGATCTCTTGATTTTCTCAGAATCAAGTCCTTTTGTGAGTGGATCAGCAATATTGTCTTTTGAACTTACAAAGTCCAATGACACCACTCCGAGAGACACTAGCTCACGAACAGACTTCAATCTTATTCGTACATGTCTCTTCTGTTTCTGGTTATACTTGGAGCTTCTAATCTGAGCTATTGTTGTTTGATTATCACAGTTCACTGAAATAGGAGGTATTGGCTTCACAATCAAGGGAATCTTAGTAAGAAGACCCTTAAGCCAATCAGCTTCAGTTACTGTGGTATCCAAAGCACACAATTCTGCCTCAGCTGTAGAATGGGATATGATCGTCTGTTTAACAGACCTCCAAGCAACTGCACCGCCTCCAAGTGTAAAAACATAGCCAGTAACGCCTTTACACTCAACGGTGTCGGCTATCCAACTGGCATCACTATATCCCTCCAGGACTGCAGGGAACCTCCCATAGCACAAGCCCAAGGATATAGTACCCTTTAGGTATCTGAGTACTCTGTCTAATGCATCCTAATGTGTTCTGTCCGGACAGCTGGTAAACCTGCTCAATTTAGTTATAGCAAATGAAATATCAAGTCTAGAACAATTTGCCAAATACATTAGACTACCAATTATTTGGGAATATCTTAATTGAGACACAGCCACGCCACTCTTATTCTTGTGGAGAGTCTTTGAAGGATCATAGGGTGTGACTACAGATTTTATGTGGCTATAGCCATATTTCTCTAACACTTTCTCAACATAGTGTGCCTGAGAAATTGCTATTCCATCAGTTGAGCGAGTCAACTTCAGCCCTAAAATCACATCAGCACAACCCATATCCTTCATATCAAACTTACCACTTAAGAGAGCCTTGGTCTCGTTAATAATTGAAAGGTTAGATCCAAACAGTAAAATATCATCTACATATAAACATAAAATAATATATTTATCACCTTTCATTTTAGTATATACACATTTATCAGAGTCATTAATTTCAAAGCCAAATGATAGCATAGCTCTATCAAATTTTTCGTATCATTGCTTTGGGGCTTGTTTCAAACCATAAAGAGATTTTACTAACTTACAAACTTTATTCTCACTTCCAGAAACTACATATCCCTCTGGCTGATCCATATATATCTCTTCTTCGAGATCTCCATTAAGAAATGTTGTTTTGACATCCATTTGATGGACCTCAAGATGATATATGGATGCCAGTGCTATCAATACTCGGTTTATAGTAATTCTAGTAACAGGAGAATAAGTGTCAAAATAGTCAATCCCTTCCTTCTGTTTGAATCCCTTAGCAACCAGGCGAGCTTTGAACTTATCTACTGACCCATCAGGTTTTAACTTCCTCTTAAATACCCATTTACATCCAATGGTGGTGCAACCAGGAGGCAAATCCACTAACTCCCAAGTGGCATTAGAGATAATAGAGTCCATTTCATTTTTAATGGCTTCTTTCCAGTGCTTAGCTTCAGGAGAAGCCATAGCATCTCTATATGTCACAGGGTCACCTTCTATATTATAGGTGATAAAGTCTTGGCCTAAATCTTTAGACACACGTTGCCTCTTGCCCCTCCTCAATTCTGTACACTCACTAGATTCATCTAATCTAGAGTGACTTGAGGAAGGTACACCCTCTAAGGATAATGGGACCTCTATGGAGGCAGTGTCATCTCTAGTAGGAGTACTAGAGATAGACTGAGGTGTTCTAGTCTTCATAGGAAATATATCCTGAAAGAATGTAGCATCACGAAGTTCTACAATAGTGTTTGTATCTATTCCAGAAATTTCTGATTTAATAATCAGAAACCTATATGCAGAACTATTCTGAGCATAACCCAAGAAGACACCATCTACAGTCTTCGGACCAAGTTTTTTCCTTTTATGTTCAGGTACTAGCACTTTTGCAAGGCACCCCCACACTTTAAGGTATTTCAAACTTGTCCTTCGACCTTTCCAAAGTTCATATGGGCTTTTATCCCTTGACTTCATAGGTACTCTATTTAACACATGATAAGCAGTGTATAGAGCCTCCCCCCACAAGAAGTTGGGTAACCCAGAACTTCCTAACATGGAATTAATCATATCTTCAAGGGTTCGGTTTTTGCGTTCTGCTACACCATTAGATTGAGGACTATATGGAGCAGTGACCTCATGAATTATTCCTGAATCTTGACAGAATTTTTGAAATAGGTTTGAGGTGAACTCTCCACCCCTATCAGACCTTATCCTCTTAATAGTTTGGTTTGTTTGATTTTCAGCTTTAGATTTGAAAATCATAAATTTATCTAAAGCTTCATCTTTAGTTTTCAGCAAATAAACATAGCAATAACGAGAGTAATCATCAATGAAGGTAATGAAATACCTTTTATGGTCTCTCGTTATTAAACCGTTAAACTCACAACAGTCAATATGAATTAATTCTAAAATATTAGAATTTCTATCAACTGTTTTGAAGGGTTTACGGGGCTGTTTATATTGCACACAAATTTCACATTTTTTCTTATCATTTATGGCATGCTTAGGAATCATGTCAAGATTCATCATCCTTTTTATAGTTTGAAAATTAACATGTCCTAATCTATCATGCCATACATCATAAGACTCAATGTTATAAGAACAACTAATATCATTAATTTTATTAATAATCGTATTTTCAACATTGAGTTTAAATAAACCTTCATTAAGGTAACCCTTTCCAATAAAGGTTCCTAAATGTAACAATACAACTTTATTACATTTGAAGTTTAGCTCATAACCAGCACGAACTAATTTTGACCCGCTAATCAAATTCCGTCGGACCGCTGGAACATGATGCACCTCATGCAGTGACAGGACCTTCCCTGAGGTAAATCTCAAGTCAACTCGTCCAATCCCTAACACTCTGGCTGCAGAATGATTCCCCATGGTTACGGAAGTGCCTTCAATTACCTGATAAGTAAGGAAGGCAGAGCGATCAGCACAACAGTGCACATTAGCACCTGTATCAACTAACCACTCATTGGGTTGATAAATCAAATTTAGTTCGGGGTTAATGGAAACGAACCCATTGCTGGTGCTAGTCACAACATTGACCTGCGCCTTGGTGTTGGACACATTGCCTTGGTTCTTCTTCTTGTCCTTCCGTTCAGGACAGAATTTGGCAAAATGTCCAACTTGTCCACAAGCCCAGCACGGCCTAGTCCCATGCTTCTTCTGAACCTTTGGTTTGGGTTTCATTTTGTTCTTCATTTTTTGGTTTTTGAATTTGTTCTTGTCAGAAGAGACCACCACATTTGCCTTTGGAGCAAATTCCATTGGTATACCCTTATCATCATCCTTATGTTGCTTCCGATGTTCTTCCTCGATATTTAAGGCAATCATTAAATCTTCAAGAGAGATTTTACCTCTCCTGTGTTTAAGTGTCATGCCAAAATCTTCCCAACTCGGAGGCAACTTTTCGATGATAGACAAGACTTGAAGTTTCTCGGGTATCGGCATATCTCCCTCAGCAAGACCGTGAATCAAAATTTGAAATTCATGGGTCTGCTCAATGACAGATTTACCCTCAACCATTTTGAAGTTTAAGAACTTCCCCACGGTGTACGTCTCTAAACCAGAGTCCTCGGAGTTATATTTTTTATCCAAAGATTTCCATAACTCTTTGGCCGAGGTTGTAGAGCAGTACACATCAAATAGTGCGTCCGAGAGGGCAGACAGGATTCTCCCATGGCAGAGATAATCCCTTTGTTTAAACCTCTCGGTAGAAGCACTACGGGCAGGTTCTTCTTCATCAGTTGAAGGAGGATCTGATTCTATAACGGAGAAAAGCCCCAGCGTTATAAGCCAAAATTTCATTCGTTGTTGCCAACGTTTGAAGTTTTGCCCGGAAAACCTCTCGGGTTTGGCGCTAGCCTCATCAGACCCCGACATTCTAACATTTAACATGTCTACTTAGGTACAATCAATTCTCTAAAATTGTAATAAAAAATAATAGCAGGCACTTAAGCAGACAACAAATATAGATATGTAGGAATCTGATAAGTAAAGAGCCGAGTTAGAGAATAGTTATCCGGTTGAAGTGCCGGCATGCCGACTGTCTTTAGAGAATTGATTGCCGCCCTACAGTGCAAAGGCTCCCGGCAAAACTCCCCCAAGATCCGACAACCACGCTGCGTTCGTAGGTGCACTCCAAGACGAACGCTGCCCTCGGAGACAACCTCAGATCGCACTAGGCGAAGCCTCAAGACCCAAAACGATCGAAGAAGAAAGAAGGAGAAAGCTGCCTTCGGAGAAGGAGAGGCGCTGATTTTTCTGCTTCTTCCTCTTCTCCTTTTATAGATCCGAAGAGGCAAACTTTTGCCTCTTCTCTCTGAAGAATCGCGACCCTCGCAGGGTCGCGAGGCGTCGCGCCGTGCGCGTTTCTCAAAAAAAAGGTATAAAATAAAAAATAAACCAAACCAAATTGGTTTAGAAAATCAGACCGGAAATCTGCAAAACCAAACCGGTCCGCCCGCAAGCGCGAGGCTCACGGGCTGGGGATTTGCACCCCCCTGCGCGCGATAATCGCGTGCGTCGCGCCCGGTTTATGGATTTCCGGCCCAGACCCCCTGAAACCACCTGGTTTGGGCTCAACCCGCGCATGCGTGTAGGTCCCCCTAAGCCATCTAAGCATGGTAGGAATGACTTGATATATAAGGCATTCCAACTCCGATAGCTTAGCAATGTGGGACTAAACTTCCTACAATAAATTTGAAATTCCAATCAAAAAATCAACAAGGCATGATCAACCATCCAAAATATCTTTCTGGAGAGAAGAAGTAGTTCATTATGTGGAATCAACACTTTGATATGTTACATATCTTGTGCGCATCTACTATAATTTTTTTTTTTTTTGAGTTTAGGGATTAAGATTTGTGAACTTAGGATTTAGAATATAAAATTTAGAAAAAAAATGAAAAAGTGTACACCATATATATATATATATATATATATATATATATATATATATATAAAATAATGATATGGTACTCAACTTATGGTGCACAACCATGAGCAACTATATAGATGGTGGGATCTTGATCCTTTGCTATATATTGCTTATTTCACATGCACATGCAGATCTACATTTTTACTAGCTACCAACAATGAAAGTTAAATATTTCTGATAATTCTCTAGTTGTATGTCTGTCTCGTACAGACCAATCACTCGCATGGACACCACTAAATCAAATATCTGTTTCATCTCGTTGCCATTGGCATCGGGCTGTGAGTGAGTGTCCACCATGCACATGCTTGTTCATTGATTGACCAAAAGATATTATAGCGACCATGTGTCTCCTTTAATAAATACACCACCACCACCATGATGTCCCCTTCCATTCCCACCGCCACCGTTTGATCCGGCCGCTAACATGCACCATGCTTTCTTTAACAAATCGATATAGCTGCTCTGTTGCTCTTCTTCCCCTTCCTTTCTCTTTTCTTCCTTGTCCTTGGCATTCGATCTGTGCTCAGAATTTAATGCGTGCGGTACGTAGTGTTACGTTCCCCATGGAGGATTAATCAATGGTATCCGTGAGCTATCTTAATCTCTGACACCCTCTGACTTACGTCGTGCACACATTTCATCACACCAGATGGTGCCACATTATTGCATGTATATATTTGATTTAATTTCTTGACTGTTTTCGGGCTCATTGTTAAAGTTAAAGTTTGAGTTGAGAATTTTTAAAACAGGAAAATTAGATTGATGACGATGAGAATGATGGATTGACTAAATGTTAGATAGAAACTGTAGGTCAACATATATACACATAAAACAAAACAAAAATGAGGAATGCAATTTTACTAAACAGAAATATAGTTTCTCTCATGTTAATTAATAAAATAGCTAGCAATATTGATCCTGATTGATGTCGATCTATGATTCTATGTCTATCCAACAAGGTCTTAATTAATTTTTAATTCAGCTGATTGAGGTTTGATACTGATTTTATTGCTATTAATGTCAGTAAGATATTGCCATTAATTGATCGCTTACAAAATTTAATTTTGATGGAAAAACAAGACCAAAATTCATTTTATTTTTCTAGAAAAAAACAAAAAGTTTAGAGAGAGAAAACGTAAACTTTATGTTCCATTAAAAATTTCTAGGCGCCGATTAATTTCTGAGCAGATTAATTAAAATTTTTTAGTGCAGAGAATACGGAGAACACGCAGTATATATATGTATAAAATACGGAGCTCATGGGCTGACTTCATGCACTAAAAGTGTGAAGGTTTTTATTTTTTTTAACTTGTAGTTATGTAGTTTAAAATTTTATCTTTAGGATTTAGATATTGAATTATAATATTTAGTATAAATAAATTTTTTAAAAAAATTATTTAAAATTTACATTGAGTACGCAATAAAATCTTTAGGATAACAAAATCCTTCTCTATATATTTATATATATATGTAATTTTGATCTGCTATATGTCTGTGTAGATTCGGGGTGCTTGGATTTGAATGCAACACACAATAGCTATTTTTTACTTTTTTTAAAGATTTTAAGATTTAGGGGTGGGTCATAGTAGGTTTTAAGCTAATAAGATTTTCTTTCTAAAGTTCAATCTTCCCTCATGGATTATAGTATTCAAGATAAAAAATTTTAGATGTTTATGGATATATTATATATATTTAAAGTTTAAGATTTTAAATTTAAGGGTTAAATTACAGTACTAAATTTAATCAAATAATATTTTTTTTTAGGATTCATTCTTATGTCTTGGGTAATAGTATCCAAGATTTTAAAATTTTGATACTGATCACGAGGTATCCTAAAGTATTTAGGATTTATATTAGAAAATTTTGATTTTAAAAAATTAAAATTAAAATTAAAAAAATTTGGGGTGCCAGGAATTTAATTCCATGCACTCGAACAAATTTTTTTTAAAAAAAATTAATCATGGTGCCTGAATTTCAATCCAGACGTCTCGATTGGGGTTGCACACGGGCGCATGGGCGTGGCACACGATCCACAACAGTCATTCTTTATATATAATTTTTATTATCATATTTATTTTATTGTGCTTATTTCATGAGCATCAAATATATTTATTTTTTAAATAGATTTTAAGATTTGATTTTTGATTTAAGATTTGAGTAAATATTTAAATAAATAAATTTTAAAAAAATTATATATATATATATATATATATATATTAAAAAGAAAGAAAAATGAGTGTCGTCCATGCATATATTCTTCTCGGGATTGTGCCCTAATTTCACCAGTCTGCGAAACTAGCTCTCCACCAATCTCTCCTCTATAAATAGCCCATCTATTCTCAATACCTGCTGCAACATCTTCATCAACACTTCATTTCTCCTTCTCCCCTCCCCTCTTAGGTTCCTTTTGGAGTCTGCTAAATGATCCTCCTTGTTGCCTTCCACAGCTTTCTTGAACTGCACCTGTTCATCCGGTACTTGAAACTTTGCAGTTCAATAAAGCTGTGGGAAGTTACCAGGAGAGAACAACATCTATCTAGCTAGCTAGCTATCTACACAAACTTTCTCAGGCGTTTGCACTAGTTCTATATGATATCAGCTAGCGTTTGATTCCAGATTATTATATGAGCAGGTGGGCTGGGTGGAATTGAAAAGCATAGATGCACACTCATATGCAATTTTGAAATGATGTCTTCACTTTATCCTGTAAACCCTAATGATTCTTTGGCAGTTGAATATGACAAGGTAGGTTTTGTCGTGGTGTCCGCACGTAAAGCGAGCTTCCATTTGGAGCCATTCAGTCTCATTGTACCTGCAGCATACTGTCCGAGGCTCACTGTAATTTCTTTTCATATTATGCCTTTCGATTTGATGAGTGGATGTGCCGATGAAGACTATCCACTGACAGCGATTACCATTTTTTTTCTTCTTTTTTACCGTCTTGTGATTTTTCACGTCGCCTATAATCCACCAATATCAATCAAATTAATTTTTTCTCAAAGTAAATGATTTGCATGCGGTAACCCAGTTCGGCCCCACGAAGTTTTTCACCGTCACCAGGGTAAATCGGGAAGCGCTCACGATGGCCAGTTTAGAAGCCCAGCGTCTCAGGGTTCGCGTTCCATTTGGAGAAAAAATTCCTGCAAAATACGCCGTAGCTGGAGATCGAACCGCGGATGTCTGGGTAAATAATTAGTGATCTTACCGCTGCACCATAGCCCCGGGGGCATGTTATTACTTAAGAGCTTATATTTAATGTCGATCTAAAAGTTTTTGCTATAATTAAGGTGAAGAATGAATGAATTCATCAGGAGTAGCTAGCTTCCATCCTTTTAAATAACAGATTTTTAGAAAAGTCATACTCCAAGAACCGTACATATATGGATACCATATAGGTATGTGTGTAGTAACTTGTAATCATTTGCTTCATGAGAATTTGAAAAGCTCAATTACTATTACTGTAACACGAGCATGACAATATGTATTCATAAAAGGAACGATTCCGGCAAAATATCATGCAAGATCAAGCCATCAATCAATAACAGACTAACGTGTGCTTCTCCTAGGAGATCATTGATGAAGAGGAGGATTGGTAGTCGAAAAAGGTGATTAGAATGGTTGGGGGGCAGATCACAGGCTACTTTGATGAGTTAGAATTTACTTGAGATGGTAACTTAAAAGGAGAAGATGAAGAAGGAGAAAATCTAACACAGGCTTTAGATCAGATTGGGTATCGGAATCCCTTGTCATTATAATCGTAAGTGTCTATATAGTTGTTAAGAGAGCATCTCAACGTAGACTGAAAAATCATCATGGTAGGAGTTATGAGGATATACCAGATCTGATAACCATTGGTTTGTCTCCCTGTTCATCCAGTGTCACCCATCAGAAGGTGCATCTAGGACACTAGATCTAACAATTTCATAAACGCTCTCCCATTCTTAGGATGTCACGCATCCTGTAACATTCTCAATCATTATCATCAAGCCCGTGTAGGGAATAGGTCTGTCTTGAGGTTGAAAATGGTGACGCTGACGTGGAGTAACCTTGAGAATAGGCAAAGCCAAGATACACGATCAAAACAAAGAAGATGTTGGGATCCGATACTGAGAGAGGGTGTCAGCGACTGCAGCCAAGATAGAGATGATATCGACAATTGAAGTCGGATTGAGAGATGGTGTTGGGACGTCATAGGGCGAAGCCAAGGTAGATGTCAAGATCACAGGGTCGAGACTAAGAGATTATGCTGAGATCTGGGATAAGCCAGAGTAGATGTTGGGATCAAAAGCCGCAACTGAGAGATGATGTGGAGACCTGGGGTAAATGTCTGGATTAAGAGTCGAGAATAAGAGATGGTGCCGGGACTTGGGGTTATGCCAAGGTAGATTCTTGGATCGGAGTCGAGATTGAGAGATGATGTCGGGACCTTGGGCTGAGCTAGGGTAGATATCAACATTCTAGTTGGTCGGATTGGATCGGAGTCTCATTTGGGCTATATCCGACCATCATTGGGTCATGCCTAACCTACCTTGATTTTGACTAACAACTCAGCATGACCATTGACCCATGGGGCACGTGCAAGTTGAAGCCGCGAGATGTTGGGAGAACGAGCCTGGAAGACCTACAGAATAATAAAGCCTATGGAAGAGTGTTAGAATGGCGCTAGGGATTTTCCTGACGATACCACTCTTACGCTCAAGGCAGAATATAGAAAGAATTAGAGGAAAGTAGTAAAGTATTCGGTTGCTAGAGACCTCCCTTTTTCCGTGTGTGTGACCTCTTCTTATATCACTTTGAATAACCCTTTATCTTTTATATTAATTATGACTTCGATACACTTATGATTGCGGTTTATTTAACCCCCTCACCTATCTTTGTCTTTAATGTTTTAGGCCAAAGTCGTTTGTTAATGAGAGTGACATTGGTGGGGGTAGGCGGCTTTTATTTAAGATTGTCTAGTCATCTTCACTCAGCCCAATGCCTCGACCGGGAACCCCTGCAAGGATCAGTCCTCTACCTGGTCGGGATCCATAAGCGGTTGATTAGACCCACTTGGTGTTAATAGGAGCCCTAGAGCCAATTATGTGATGATTGACTAGGGACATTTTGTATCATATCTATCATTAATAAAGATATGTTTGGTTATTATACTTACTTTGTATTTGTGCCAAATAATTAAGTATAATAATGTCCTTGAGTAGTAGGTTCTTATCTACATTATATCGATTGGTTGAATCAATAGTGAGATAATATAGAGAACACTACTCTAAACCATTCCTAGTCAAGTATTAACATTTAAGGACAATATTAATGCATGGAGACTAGCATGTAGGTCAACTGATGACTTGAGCTCACAAGTCATGGATATGTGATATCAAGTTGACACATGTGTATACATTGGAGAATGTGTACTGAATTGACCCGCCATGAGAAAGTTTCATAGATTGTCATATGAGTGTCATAAACTTTCTCATATGACTATTAGTATGAATAGTCCTTAGACCTGAAGTTACTACGGTTCCCTACACAGGAGTTATGTACTTTGGTATCGTCAAACGTCACCCGTAACAGGGTGGACTATAAAGGCGATCACTGGGTATGTAATAAATTATGCGGAGGGATGTGAGTGATGTAGATGGGATCTATCCCTCCCATATGACGGAGTGATATCTGTGGGCCCCTTGATCGAGTAGGACTATTGAAACGCATGGCCATGCTCAAATGAGTCAATATGAGATATTGAGCTCATTTGTTTGAGTGAGTCTACTCGGGAATCAAGAAACACTAGATTGATTGAGGATGACACGGTCTATGCCTCATTAGTCAATCTAGATATCGAGGATAGAAGGACAAGATCATACATTATCATAGTCACGGAGGTTTAGTCGGATCTCGACTTTTCTTGTTACTTGGGTAGCAATGATGCATTGCTAGATGCCGCTCATTACTTATGTGTCTAAAGTGTTTAGGCGCATTGCCAATGTCACAAGAACCTATTGGGTCACACACTAAGGACATGATGCTTCGGGAGCCCGAGTTGGGAACTCGGGAGACCTGAGCCCAAGTTAGGAACTCGGGAGGTCAGTTCGGGAGCTCGAGTTGGGAACTCGGGAGGGCGGGTCGGGAGCTCGACACTAGGCAGACTGAGCTGGGAGCTCGACAGACTGGGTCGGGAGCTCGGCACTCGGCAGACTAAGCTGGGAGCTCGGTAGACTGGGTCAGGAGTTTGGCACTCGGCAGACTGGGCTGGGAGCTCATCAGACTGAGTCGGGAGCTCGGCACTCGACATACTTGGTCGGGAGCTTGGGGACTTGGTCGGCAGACTTGGTCGGAAGCTCGAGGACTTGCTCGGGAGACCTGGTCAGAAACCCGAGAGGCCCGGTCGAAATTGCATGGAAATTCATTAAAGTGTTTAATGAAGGAAAGAGAAAAGTCTCTCTTCATTAGATGAAGAGGAGGTGAAGAGTCACATGAAAAGATGTGCTCTTTATTGGCTTTAATGAAGGGAGGTCAAAGAGACAAGAGACTCTTCATATTCATGAGATGAATATAAAAAGAGACTTGTCATTTTGAGTGACATGTGTGTGTGTGCTTTTCTTCTTCCCTTCCTCTCTTCTTCCTCTCCTCCCTCTTGGCCGAAACCCTTGTGGTTTTTTGGTGGTCTTGTGAACTACCTCAAGTTGCTAGCACAACTAAGGTAGTTCTCCCGAAGTTGAGAGATTGTGTCCGTGTGGATATGAATAGAGGCACGGATACTTGAACGTGCAAGAGATCCGGCGCATCTTGGACGAGCGGGATAAGTAAAGGGCACGCTCCAAAAGTATATATTATAGATAGATCTATTAGATAGATGAACTTCGTACGAGTTTTCTTTCGCATGGATCGCTCGAGGATTTTTGTTTCCGCTGCATTTTATATTTTTGGTGTCGGGAGAACCCAACACTTGGTATATAGATAAGTTAACCACACTACAGGTTGAGTATTCTCTAGGGAATTATCATCCCAATAGGGAAGTGGTATCTTTATGGTTTGTTTAATTTTGATAAGGATATCCAAGAGCAAGATTTGCCACGCCCAGGCAGGATGACATGCATCTCATCTGAGCAGGCTTTGGGATGACATGGATCGCCATCACTTCGACCGCATCACTAGCCTCCCCATGAAGTACGATCAAAGGAGGCGTGAGCCTGACTAACTGGCCCAATTTTGAAATTATTTTCATAATATTATTGTCGTAATAAAGAGAGAGGTGAATCCTAGCATTTAGTGAGGATTATCTCTTAAAGATATCACTTTCAATCAGCATGGCTGACATTTAATATTGCCTGCCATCATGCGCCTCATATTACCCCTTATGTATGCCATAACCAGTGGCTTACTGATGTAACATCTGATAACGTGACTAACCATCATTCCCCTGACAATGGTGATGTTTACGAAGAGCTTCTCCTAGGATTTTGATCCTTCATCAAATGGTTGAGGAATCTTTGCTGCCATTGCGTCCAACGGTCAGGATCATCCGAGCAAAACTATAAATAAGCTTCAAAGAGAAGCGGCAGTGTTTTCACATGTGCTTGCCTTCTATCTTATCGTACATCTACTTCTCCGATCATCATCCTCTAGTTTACGAACCCCTCTTGTAAGTTTTTAAGTCCTATTTTCTTTTCTTCGTTTGTCATGGCTGGTGCCCACCTTCAGTCCCCATGGTTTGAGTGCACTCGGTTATCGTTGATGGGAGAGCACCAGCTTGAATTGCGAATATCATACAATATTTCATTGGATTATAAAATCTGCATCCCTAAGTATGATCAAGTTGCCCTTCTACGCGCTAAGGACTATCATACATTCTTCTTGGGGAAGGTAGAAAGTGGGCTAAGGTTTCCTATCCCCCATTATTTATAGAGGTATCTAAATATTTTCAAATCCTTCTCAGCCAGTTAACGCCCAATACTTATAGGATACTGAGCAGGGTAGTAATCCTTTTCAAGTTATACCAGATACCATTAACTCCCACCTTGTTCCATTATTTTTATATTCCCAAGAGAGTTGAGTTGGGAGCTTTCTACTGTTAGGATGTACACTAAAAGCCTTGCTTTTATATAGACATCTACATTTTGAAAGAGAATCACAAGATCACTATTTATATATTTATATTAGTATATACATATTGTCTGATACTTTACATTATAGATAACATGGTGTGTGGTGTCACATAGAAGATCATGTTATCAGTTCCTTGTAGAATATAAGTAGAGGCTCACAACCGAGATGGATTTGGACAAACCATCGGGATGGTTGTAGTGTAATTTGGTGTTGGTTTATCTTAGCCATAAAATTACACTAGTACACTTTGTGTGTACTGAGCATGACTGACATAGAGATGATTCAATTTATATTGACTTTATAATTGAATCAGACCTCAGTTATTATGGTGTACATGCTTTGAATCCCGATATAATAACGAGCACATGTACTTAATATTTATTTCTTTGATTTACCAATGGGCGAGATTTATGCGTTAAATCGATAGACCCAGTAAGTTGAGAAATAATATTATTTACATGGTGTGTCGTTGATTATAGAAGGAAACCGTGTCCTGGTGAGTCGGATTGATGATGTCCCCTTGAGGAGCTCATAAGATTCATCATGTTAAATCCTGTAGGTGGACTTAGTCCGACATAATGATAAGGTTGAGTGGTACTACTCAAGGAGTTAGATGTTAATTAATTAAATTGTCAATGATTTAATTAATTAACGGGCATTCGATATCTTAAACACGGGGAGATACTTGTACTCGTAATAGGTGGAGCACATATTTAAATGTGGGGGTTAGTGAGGTAGATCAATGAGGATCCTTTAGTGGAATGAATCTTCATTAATGGATCAAGCCTTGATCCTAGGTGGCCAAGACCCAACTCCTCCTCATGGCCCCTATTGTAGCCTTATATATACCACATGATGTCATGAAACCAAGGCATCCAATTCAACACAAGAGACCCCTAAGCCTCTCCTCTCCTCCTCCTCCTCTCTCTCTCTCTCCTAGGGTTGGGCGACACCGATGCTAAGGGAAGAGGAAGTCTCTCAGTGAAGTGGAATATGGAAGAAGATTCATCTTCTTCTCCTCCCATCCTCTTCCTCCTTAGGGCATGCACAACAAGGAAGAGATAGGGGTGGCCTGCGGCAACTAAAGTAGTTTTCCTTCTTGGAGTGGGCAGGCGCCGGCGATAGAGGAAAGGAGTAGTAGGGTTTGTGTTTGGATTTTCTTCTCATCTACTTCTTCTTCCTCTTTCTTTTTTTGTCTCTCTTTGGCTAGCGATCCTTGGATCAAGGTGAGGGCCGGCGGTGGAAGGGGGAGTTGGGCTTTTGGTGACCGGCGGCACAAAGGAAGAGGAGAAGTGAAGTTGGCCGGCGACAACCCTTTTCCTAGGGTTTTCGGTGCAACTTTGGACAGAAGAGTTGGTGGCCTTGGTGACTTCAGTTCTTCGTAGATCGTCGCCCACACTGTTGGGACCGAGTGCATGTTGACATGGATGCGGGTTCGTAATTTTAAAATTAATTACGTGCAGCGGAAGGTTTAGCATAAATAATTTCTCTAAATCATTTAACCACACATCTAAGCATGCAATTTTATCTTGTGTAGACATGATCATATATTTAAAATTTTGCAGAAACATAAACTAATTTACGTATTACCTCACGTAACTCGAAGGAAGGGACGAGATCCAACCGTAAGCGTCCCTTGGAAGCTCCGCCTCTATTCGCGTCCACGCCGAGTATCTTCGGGATGACTTCGCAAAGCCACGAGTTTCGTGTTCTCGAGAACTACTAGATTCTCCGAGAACGCGACGAGAAAAACTAAGAGAGAAGTCGGAAGACTAACCACAAAAGGATGGCCGGCTGGTGCTCCTTCTTGGGGCTGGTTGGCGCACGGCAAGAAGGGGAGAAGAGAAGGAGAGAAAGAGAGGGAGAGAGCCTATGCCTTTGTCTCTTCGATTATCACCCAAGCCTTGCCTTGGGTCCTTTATATAGTGGTCTCTCAACCATCAAGCCTCTCAAATATGGAATAACTTATTCCATCATGCCAAGTTTGATTTTATATCATGGTTAAAATCATATTTTAATTCATGATAAAAAATCAATCAAGTCTCTTTTCTCCTATGGAATAAATTTCCTTATCATGGTAAATCAATCCATGATTGATTTTATAAAATAAACCAATCATGGTTCATTTTAATTTCCATGAAAAATAAACCAAATCTTGGTTTATTATATAAAAATTTATATCATCCATAATTTTATAAAACAAACCACACCTGGTTTATTTTATAAATTAAACCAAAAACTTGGTTCTCTCCCTTTGTTGTGGCCGGCCAAGCAAAGAGGATGGAGGCCCTCTTTGGCCGGCCATCCAAGCCAAGCCCCAATGAATTAGATTTATTTAATTCATCTATTAAGTCTTCAAAAGACTTAGCCATTTACGCTTCCGATGCATCTCTGAAAAATTCAGATTCGACTTATCGTTTGGCTCAACCAAACCTAATCTCTCTTGATTGGAAAATCCAATTTTCAACTCGTTTTAAATCCCTCGGATTACTCGTAGTGCGTGTGACTAAATAGGCTTTCGATTTATGTTGGCCGTCTATAATTAATCAATTGTAGAACGATCATGAGTGGCACCTAGTAGTACATCATGATCCCCAATTAATCGAAAGATCAACGGTTGACCTCAGAAACAATTCTGAAACCCTTCAGCAGCTATAATGAGTCGTGCCCCATTCCCTACACCATCTTATACCCACTTGGTTCAGGACATGGTCTATGTGTGTCAGTCCCCACTAGGCTGACTACGTCACACCTAGCCCAAGTAACGTTTTCTTGTCCTACGGATTTTAATTACTCTCATGTATTTAAGAGATTCATACTCTGAACATGTCATGCTCTGGCCAGAGGCTTCGAGTTACAATCCGACGATAGGCCTTGGTTATACATCTCCTCGGAAGGAGTGGTGAATCCTTTGTAGGCTGTTTAAACATCTTCGGGCACTTCGGCTTATACCCAATCATCCTGGGTCCACACCTCCTTGGAGATGCTTACTTAAGATGTCAAAGTATAAGTCTCCATGACCAAGATGACTTGAACACCGCAAGTCAAAGGAACATCGCACTTAAGCTGCAGTAAAAACTTCACTGACATATCTATATGTAGACTACCATATGAAGTTTTACAGTCAGTCACTCCAATGAACTAGTTCCCTTAACTAGCATTCATGTTTATCTCCGGACATCCCAATGTCACCAGCCAGTGAGAATCAGCTGATTAGAGAATAACCCATGCTAGTCTCAACTGAATTGATAGTGTCCGTATTTATCAATTCATCGACTAGGGACAATTTCAATACTTCACAATTGCACATATAGAGATAATCACTAGTTGTGAATTCATCACAAATTCTCTCATGCTGTGAATTGTATTGCTGGCATTCAGTAAATGAGTTTATGATCTCAATCAAATACACAAACATGTATACTCAAATAGTGAATATTCATTTATTAGAATAAATGATTACAATCATAAGGTGATTGCCTTAGGACACTTCTCTCATATCACTAACAAACTCCCACTTGGCCTAATGCTAATCGCTACGTTACCCAATACCACAGGCTCTAACATGACCCTCAAACATGCTTTGAGGCAAGGCCTTAGTTAAAGGATCCGCTAAATTCCTTTTAGTGGGAATTTTCTCAATTTGTATATCATTCCTACTTATAATCTCTCTGATCAGATGATAGCGGCGAAGCACATGTTTGGATCGCTGATGAGACCTTGGTTCCTTTGCTTGTGCAATAGCTCTATTGTTGTCGCAGTAAACCGGTATTGCTTCATCAATGGTTGGAACCACACCAAGTTCTGAGACAAACTTTTTGATCCAGACTGCTTTCTTTGCTGCTTCCGAAGCTGCAATATATTCTGCTTCCGTGGTAGAATCCACTACAGTGTCTTGCTTGGAACTCTTCCAACTTATTGCGCCTCCATTCAAAATAAATACGTATCCGGACAGAGATTTGGAGTCATCCTTATTTGTCTGGAAACTGGCATCTGTATACCTACGTATTACCATATCACCTTCTCCATATATTAGGAACACATCCTTAGTGTTTCTTAAGTACTTGAGGATTGTCTTGACAGCCGCCCAATGATCCATTCCTGGATCAGACTGGTATCTGCTTGTGACGCTCAGAGTATACGATACATCGGGCCTAGTACATAACATAACATACATGATAGATCCTATCGCGGATGTATAAGGAATCTTATTCATGCAAATCCTCTCGTCTTCTGTGCGCGGACACATAGACTTCGAAAGGTTGATCTCATGCCAGATGGGAAGGTAACCTTTCTTGGATTCCGACATGCTAAACCTTTCTAGCACTCGGTCTATATATGTAGACTGCGAAAGACCAAGCAACCATTTTGATCTATCTCTATAGATTCTAATCCCAAGGATATAGGTTGCTTCTCCCCGGTCTTTCATGGAGAAAGTTTTGGACAACCAAATTTTAACTGACTGTAAGACTGATATATCGTTTCCTATAAGTAATATGTCATCGACATATAGCACTAGGAATACGACTGCACTCCCACTAACCTTCTTGTACACACAAGGTTCGTCAGGATTTTGTGAGAAATCAAACTCTTTGATTGTCTCATCAAAATGGATGTTCCAGCTCCTGGATGCTTGCTTTAGTCCATATATGAATCATCAAAGCTTGCCTACTTTGGTTTTATTAATCGATGTGAAACCTTCAGGTTGTATCATGTATACATCCTCAAGCAGGTTTCCATTAAGGAAAGCTGTTTTCACATCCATTTGTCATATCTCATAATCATAATGAGCTGCTATGGCCAGGAGCATCCGAATGGATTTAAGCATAGCTACTGGCGAATAGGTTTCGTCATAATCAATTCCTTGTTTTTGACGATATCCTTTTGCCACTAATCTAGCCTTAAAGGTAACAACATTACCTTCCATGTCGGTTTTCTTCTTGAAAACCCACTTGCACCCTATGGGCTTAATCCCTTCAGGTGGGTTAACCAAGTCCCATACTTGATTTTTGTACATGGAATCCATTTCCGACTTCATGGCTTCAAGCCATTTATCCCTTTCTGAATTTTTCAGAACATCTTCATAACTGATAGGTTCGTCATTGTTAATGAGTAACACGTCGTTCGATTCACTTATGAGAAATCCGTATCTCTCTGGAATATTGTGTGTCCTATCAGACCTACGAAGAAATGGTGTTGTTTTAGGTTCAACTGATAGTTCATCATTATGAGTTATTGGTTGTGGGTCTAGACTAGGTGTCTCTGTAATGTCTATTGGAGTTTCTTGAACTTCTTCAAGTTCAATGCTACTCCCACTGTTTTCTTGTAAAAGAAATTCTTTTTCTAGAAATACAGCATGCCTTGAAACAAACACCTTTTGTTCCAAGGAATGATAGAATTGGTAACCCTTCGTTTCCTTAGGGTATCCAATAAATAGACATTTATCAGACTTAGCATCCAATTTGTCTGATACAGTCTGCTTTACATAAGCAGGACAACCCCATATCTTTAGGTGAGATAAATGAGGTTTCTTACTATTCCACGTCTCATATGGAGTAGTAGAGACTACCTTGGTCGGGACTCTGTTTAGTAAGTAAACAGCTGTCTTAAGCGCATAGCCCCAAAAGGATTTTGGAAGAGTTGCATGATTCATCATAGATCTATCCATGTCCATCAAGGTTCGGTTACGCCTCTCAGATACACCATTATGCTGTGGTGTATATGGCGGAGTCCATTGAGACAATATCCCATTGTCCCTAAGATAATCTTGAAACTCTTGACTTAAGTATTCACCACCCCGATCGGATCGAAGTATCTTAATATTTTTGCCAAGCTATTTCTCTACTTCACTTCTGAACTCTTTGAATTTCTCAAAAGCTTTAGATTTGTGTTTCATTAAGAACACATACCCGAATCGTGAGTGATCATCGATAAAGGTAATGAAGTAGCTATAGCCTCCTTGTGCAAGAGTTGACATTGGTCCACATACATCAGTATGTATTAGACCAAGCAATTTTCCCACTGGTTTACCTTTTTCGGAAAAGGGTAATTTGGTCATCTTGCCTTTTAAGCATGATTCGCATGTATCAAATGAACCGGGTTTAAATGATTCCAGAATTCCACATCGGTGTAATTTGGTCATGCATTTCTTACTTACATGGCCAAGACGACAATGCCACATATAGGAGTCTATTTGATTATCTATTCGAGCACGTTTGTTGCTAACTTCGATATTGAAAATGTCACCAGATAAATCTAACGTGTAGATACCATTGCATAAAGTTCCGGTCCCATAAAGAACATCATTTAAAGTTATGTAACAGCAATTGTTACTAAAAGTTAAATGATAACCCTTTTCATTCAAGCATGAAATAGATACAATGTTCTTTATTAACGAAGGAACAAAATAACAATTATCCAATTATAAGACAAGTCCAGTAGGGAGCTTTAGCAAATATGTTTCGATGGCAACAGCAGCAATCTTTGCTCCATTTCCAACTCGCAAATTCGCTTCTCCATTGACGAGTTTTCTTCTATTCCTTAGCCCCTTTATGTCATTACATATATGTGAGCTACACCCAGTATCAAGTACCCAGGTGTCCGAGGAAATAGAGTGACATTCAATAATGAAGATACCTGAAGAGGATGGGGCATCAGATGCCTTCTTCTTCAGGGACTCAAGATAAACCTTGCAGTTTCTTCACCAGTGGCCCTCCTTGCCACAGTGATGGCAAGTGCCTTTTGGTGCCTTTTCAATCTTTTTGGCCTTTTTCTTTCTTCCCTTATTTTGTTCTTTGGGCTTCCTCTTAGAGCATTTCTTTGAGGAACCAACTAATAGTACCGTCTTCTGATCTTGCTTTACAGAAGGCTCTACAGTCTTCAGCAGGTTAAGCAACTCAGGAATGGTAGTCTCCAGTTTGTTCATCCGATAGTTCATCACAAACTGTGAGTAACTCTTGGGCAAACAATGCAGAATTAAGTCAATACTTAGTTTGTGATCCATTACAAATCCGAGTGTGCCTAGTCGCTCAATGTACCCTAACATCTTCAACACAAACTGTGAAACAGAAGTGCCTTCCTGCATCTTAGAGGTGAAGAGGAGTCTGGAGACCTCAAACCTTTCGGATCTCGCCTGCTCGTCAAACAGTTCATGAAGATGGAAGACGATGGTATGAGCATCCATATGCTCATGCTGCTTTTGTAGCTCAGGTACCACAGTGGCCAGCAAGATGCAACTCGCAAGTTCAGAATCGGCCACATTTTTCTGATAGGCCACTAACTGGTCTGGAGTTGCATCTTCAGGAGGATGGTTGGGAAGTTGTTCTTCAAGGACATAAGCAAGCTTTTCTGCCTTGAGGACTATCCTCAGGTTTCGAAACCAGTCCATGAAGTTTGGCCCAGTTAGCTTATTAGTGTCCAAAATGGAACGCAAATTCAGAGAAGACATGATCAGGTGATTATCCTAGAAATACAAATTGAGGTTATGTGATGAGAATGATAAAGAATGCATCAATATACATTAATTAAATCCTATTTATTTTTCGAATTGAATAACCCTTTTTATCATTCGGGAGATCGTAGGAACATCTCCAAATAGGTTGATATCCAACCATAGATAAGAACAACCATGACTAGAGTCCATCAAGTTATTCTTAGCTATGAAGGTAGGTAATTATACCGATTACATATTATACATATGTGACTATCACATTATGCTATCAACTAATTGAATGTTTGCATAAATCATTGGGTTGTTAACTCATTAACAAGTATGCAACAATATACATAGCACTCAACTGCACCTCTCTTTACATCGACCTTGGCTGTGGCACAACAAATCGATGCTCCAAGCTTAAGGCTGACCCATTAATCAAGAAATAGTTTTAATATGGTTAGAGCTCATTCAACCGTTTAGTCAGGCTTGGATGTGTCCAACAACCAAAACTAAGGATTAACCTCTGACTCCAACTATATTAATCATAAACTAATTCCATGGTTTGAACATGTTGAGGTTCAAGCCGGGCATGGATGTGTCCATCAACCCAAACGAGAAACAAAACTTCGGTTCTAACCATATTAATGGAAGGTGTTAACCTTAATATTTTGTAAGGGGTTTTGGGTCTCATCCTTTTCTTTTATGCACATTCATGACATATAATTATGTTATGTTCTAACGATTTCCTTAATAAAGTATGTATGTGACTTAATTTATCAAGTCTCATTAATTGAATTAGGAACCGGATTTCCTAATTCTAATTTCATACTTTATTCAAGGAATTGTTTTGTGAAAACAATTTCCTGAATTATCATAATCAATTTCAGAATAATATGTTTAAGACTTTGATTTCTCTAAATCAAATCTTATTAAATTAAGAGACAGATTCCCTTAATTCAACCACATATTATTTTCATGAAAATCTTATTTAAGGAAATA
>JAGFNQ010005724.1:45077-68209 GCA_024364735.1 Boesenbergia rotunda
GTCGGCCAAGCAAAGAGGATGGAGGCCCTCTTTGGCCGGCCCATCCAAGCCAAGCCCCAATGAATTAAACTTATTTAATTCATCTATTAAGTCTTCAAAAGACTTAGCCATTTTATGCTTCCGATGCGTCTTGAAAAATTCAGATTCGACTTATCGTTTGGCTCAACCAAACCTAATCTCTCTTGATTGGAAAATTCAATTTTCAACTCGTTTTAAATCCCTCGGATTACTCGTAGTGCATGTCACTAAATAGGCTTTCGATTTATGTTGGCCGTCTATAATTAATCAATTGTAGAACATCATGAGTGCACCTAGTAGTACATCATGATCCCTAATTAATCGAAAGATCAACGGTGACCTCAGAAAACAATTCTGAAACCCTTCAGCATATATAATGAATCATGCCCCATTCCCTTCACCATCTTATATCCACTTGGTTCAGACATGGTCTATGTGTGGTCAGTCCCCACTAGGCTGACTACGTCACACCTAGCCCAGGTAACATTTCTCGTCCTACGGATTCTAATTACTCTCATGTATTTAAGAGATTCATACTCTGAACATGTCATGCTCTGGCCAGAGGCTTCGGAGTAAACAATCCGACGATAGGCCTCGGGTATACATCTCCTCGCAAGGAGTGGTGAATCCTTTGTAGGCTGTTTAAACATCTTCGGGCACTTCGGCTTATACCTAATCATCCTGGGTCCACACCTCCTTGGAGATGCTTGCTTAAGATGTCAAAGTATAAGTCTCCAATGACCAAGATGACTTGAACACCGCAAGTCAAAGGAACATCGCACTTAAGCTGCAGTAAGAACTTCACTGACATATCTATATGTAGACTACCATATGAAGTTTTACAGCCAGTCACTCCAATGAACTAGTTCCCTTAACTAGCATTCATGTTTATCTCCGGACATCCCGATGTCACTAGCCAGTGAGAATCGGCTGATTAGAGAATAACCCATGCTAGTCTCAACAGAATTGATAGTGCTCGTATTTATCAATTCATCGACTAGGGACAATTTCAATACTTCACAATTGCACATGTAGAGATAATCACTAGTTATGAATTCATCACAAATTCTCTCATGCTGTGAATTATATTGCGGGTATTCAGTAAATGATTTTAAGATCTCACTCAAATATACAAACATGTATACTCAAATAGTGAATATTCATTTATTAGAATAAATGATTACAATCATAAGGCGATTGCCTTAGGACACTTCTCTCATATCACTAACACACACGACGTCCAAGAAGGAAGGGTCATACAGTAGAAAATAGCAAGGTAAAAGGGAAGGTATAACTTCTCTTATAGCTCTTTGATCTTATCATTATTTCTTGTTTAATCAATTATTATATTGTTAATTATTTGATAATTAATTATGATAATTAATTGTCTTGGACCCCGATGATAAACACAAAATCCATCGATCCACTCATCGTCTATTCTGCGACTAATTAGTTAAGCGAGTTACAAGGCTTGAACAACAAGTTTGGTCAAGTAGTAACTCGAATCAATTAGTACAACGATGAGACGATCATTTGGGAAATAGGTCTCCATTTGAGTTAAAATTTTAATCTGTGGACATGGAGAGGTTTCCCATGCGTGACCTGAAATCCACGACCATCAATTGGTATTAGAGCCAATGGTTTCCAATTTTGTGTGTTTTGGATTCGGTTACATTTTTGCACTTTATCATGTATTTTATTTTGTCGGATAATAGTAGGATGTGTGTAGGTTAACTCTTTGGTTGCAGGCACAAGATCCAACTATTATGGTTAAAATATGTGTGTATGTGATTGGTTGTGCATGTATGTAATATTATTTGATTCCTCGGGGTTGACGAGGCTAAATTTGGTATTTGATTTTTGTAATTAAATACGACACTTGTTTAGCCGCGCTTTTTATTTACTTTCGATCTAGATTTGATGTACACTCCTTTGTGGAGTATAGGATCGATGGATGTAAATTAAATAACATTTTATCTCGGGTCGGAGATCCCTTCATGGTGGCTTGCGCATGGATAGGGAGGCGCAGACGAGGTGACGACACAACTAGAGGTATATTGAAGACTAAAGCCATAATAGTTAGAAAAATTAGTTTTTTTTGTTTATTGCTTTTAGTTTATGTGCTTGTCGTGCATGTATGAAAATTTCTCAATTATAAATAACTAAGTGGGAGAGGGACCCTAAGGGTCCCATGACCTCCATTGCTAATTTGACAAGTGATGAGAACAATCTTGTGCGTCGGCTCTGAGTGCCTTCCTCCCTATCGGATGAGCTTGTTCTGAGGATCACTAGGTCAGACATGATTATAGGAAATTATTTAGGAGCGTGTGATTTTCTCCATCGGATGACACATAATCCGAGATAATTTTCTTAGTATCGTGTAATGGTAAAAACTTAGATGCAAATAGTAGTATCCTCTCCATCGGAGTCACTGCTATTATTTGTAGGGCCGCAGAGGAACCAACTATTAATTTTATTTATCAAAAAGTTAGGTTGACAAGATAATAAAATTAATGGGTAAAACCTCCTCTTACAAATGTAGAATTCGTATACATCCACACTATCATGGCATGCGATATTCTCGGTGTTTTGAGGTGTTGGTTGATTTTAAAATTTATTGTTTGAGGAATCAATAATTTTTGAAATCTAAAGTGTGTGATCGTTGTGATTCTCAGGAAATTTCAAAATGGCTTTCAACTCACTTGCTTTAAAAGAAAATGAACTTACTGCCCCTAACTTTATATATTGGAAATGGAACATGGACATTGTCTTGACTAATGAGGAGTACAATTTTGTACTCTTTGAGGTCTGTTTCCCTAAGCCTAGAGATGATTCTAGTGAAGACGAGAAAGAGAGTTATAGGGAGCGGAGAAAGGCAGATGAGATGGCGCGGTATTGCATTTTGGCTTCCATGTCAAAAGCATTGCAACATTAGCATCAGGCCTTCCCTACTACTTATAACATGATGCTCAATCTCAGGGAACTCTTCGGATATTAGAATCGGGATACTAGGAAATATCATGCCTTAGTTGTTGAAACATGTTTAGCGGTGTTATCTACCGGTACCTGGTGTGTAGATACGGGAACCACTGATCATGTCTGCAATTCATTGCAGGGGTTCCAGGAAACTCGACGACTATCTGAGGACGAGATTACCATCTACATGGGCAATGCTACGGAGGTGGCGGCTATTGCAGTGGGAGACGTCTATTTATCTTTTGAGAAAAATAAATGTTTGGTTTGAGAAATTGCCTTTATGCACCTAGTTTCAGAAAGAATCTCATTTTGGTTTCTAAAATTATAAAGGATGGGTATTCTATTTCTTTTAATGACAAAGTTGTTATAAAAAGGAATAGAGAGATTATTTGTTCAGGTGCATTGGTTGGCAATTTGTACACTTTAGAACCAAAATCTCCCATAATGCAAATAGAAGTAAATAACTCATCATCTAACCAAAATAAGAGAAAAGAACCTTCGAAGACGAATCGATGGGCCCTTGGTCATATTAACCTTAGTAGGATACAAAGGTTGATAGCCGATGGGCCCTTGGGTTCATTGGTGGTGGAAGTCTTCCCTGTTGAGGCAATCTGTGGTCCGGAGTGACCAAGTATTTTGATGTTTGGGCAAAGGGTTTAAGTTAGGTTTACCCTTGTTATCTCATATGTGTATGTTGAGTGTGCAGGATGTACAAGTTACACATATGGACTTGACTGGGCCCCAGTACGGTGAAGGGTGGCATGGAGGCAAGCTGAAGGCTTGCGTGCGCATCCGAGGGACCTTGGAGAGCGGGGACGATGAGCTGATGGGCGTGGACTTCGAGGCATGCGTGAAGGATGACATGGAGGCAAGCTGGAAGCTTACGTTCATCCGAGGGACGGGAGCCGAAGATGAAGAGGGCGCGAAGGCAATAGTCGAGGTTGCGGATGAGGAGTCAGTCGAGTCATGAGGATACGAGTGCTGTGTGATTGTACTCGGGAAGGGTTTCAGCTGGGGACCAGTCGACTGCTCTGAGAGCAGTCGACTGGTAGATGGCTGGTGAGTTGGCTGAAATTCGAACGTTGGGAGTTGCAATGGTCGAATTCCAATGACACCAGTCGACTGCCCTGGGAGCAGTCGATTGGTGGCGAGGGTTTTAGCCGAGTCCTATTTAAAGAGGACTTCGTGGTGGCTGAGATTCTTGACGAATCTTGTCTTGGTTAAAGGCAAGATAGTAGTCTTTGTGCTCAGGTCTTCTAAAGGTGTTGTGGTGAGGTTTCTCCACCCAGAAGGAGCGACAGAGCTAGCCGGAGGTTATCCGGGGATCGACGGATTCTTGGATTAGTCACCCGTCCGGGGTGGATACCAAGTAAATCGGTTTGTTAGCATTGTTCTCTCTTGATTAGTTTATTTTTATTTGTATTTCCGCTGCGCTAACAATCTTGTAGAGAAAACGACGAACAAATCGCTATTCACCCGCCTCTAGAGGACGTCATGATCTATCATTCCCAACCTGTGAATCGTGTTTGGAAGGTAAGATGACCAAGAGGTCTTTCAAGGCCAAAGTGTATAGAGCCAAAGATGTGTTAGAGTTGGTTCATTCTGATTTGCGTGGTCCTATGTCTATCCAGGCTAGATGTGGCTCTGAATACTTTGTCTCTTTTATAGATGATTATTCAAGGTATAGGTACATTTACTTGATGCGCCGCAAGTCTGAATGCTTTGATAAGTTCAAAGAATTCTAGGTTGATATGGAGAAACATCAAGGTAAAAGTATCAAGACACTATGATCTAATCGTGGTGGTGAGTACCTCTTGGGAGAGTTTAGGACTTACTTATCAGTGGCTGGGATTCAATCCCAATTGTCTGCACCCGGTACGCCCCAACAAAATGATGTAGCAGAGTGCAGGAATAGGACTCTTATGGAGATGGCTAGATCAATGATGAGTTACTCCTAGTTGTCGGATTCGTTTTGGGGATATGCTCTGGAAACGATAGCGTACATACTGAACTTGGTACCATCTAAGTCAGTACCCTCTACTCCCACAGAATTGTGGACTGGACGAAAGCCTAGTCTAAGATATATTCGGATTTGGGGTAATCCAACACATATGCTGAAGGGAGATGCTGATATGTTGGAATCTCGTACAGAAGTACGCTTGTTCGTAGGCTATCCTAAAGGAACGAAAGGTGGTTTATTCTATAGTCCTAAGGATCAGAGGGTGATCGTCAGCGCGAATGCCCGATTCTTAGAGGAAGACTATGTGATGAATTACAAGCCCATGAGTAGAATTATCCTTGAGGAATTAAGAGGGGAAGTTCCGATTTTAGTACCAACAGTACAGGAGGGCATACCACAAGTCACTGCACCGCGTGTCATAGAGGATACACAAGTAGTACCTCGTCATAGTGGGAGGGTAGTTAGACAACCTAAGAGATTTAGGGGGCGTTTGGTTTGTTCCGTTTTCCATTTTCATTTTCCAGAAAACCGCATTTTCTAGTTTTCTGGAAAATGACTTTTTTTCATTCTCCAGTTTTCCAGAAAACGCTATTTTATTTTCTGGAAAACAAAGCTGGAAAATGCAAACCAAACATTTTTCCAGAAAACCGCATTTTCTACAGAAAATGAAAATGGAAAACAGACTGGAAAATGCAAACCAAAGCCCCCTTATGTTCTTGGGTGAGTCATCGGACTTGGTCCCTAGATAATTGTCTTAGTATCGTGTAATGGTGAACACTTAGATGCAAATAATAGTATCCTCCCCATCGGAGTCACTGCTATTATTTGTAGGGCCGAAGAGGAACCAACTATTAATTTTATTTATCAAAAAGTTTGGTTGACAAGATAATAAAATTAATGGGTAAAACCTCCTCATATAAATGTAGAATTCGTATACGTCCACACTATCGTGGCATACGATATTCTTGGTGTTTTTAGATGTTGGTTGATTTTAAAATTTTATTGTTTGAGGGATCAATAATTTTTTGAAATCTAATATTTTGATCATTGTGATTCTCAGGATATTTTCAAAATAGCTTTCAACCCACTTGCTGTTATTTTGAAAGAAAATAAACTTACTAGCCCTAACTATATTGATTGGAAATGAAACCTGGACATTGTCTTGACTGCTGAGGAGTACAAATTTGTACTCTTTGAGATTTATCTCGAAAAGCCTAGCGAGAATTCTAGTGAAGAGGAGAACGAACGTTATAAGAAGAGGGTGAAGATAGACGAGATGACGCGGTGTTACATTTTGACATCTATGTCAAATGTGCTGCAACATCAACATCAGGCCTTCGTTTCTGCTTATGATATGATGTTTGTTGGGACCGGGTGCATGTTGACATGGATACGGGTTCGTAATCTTAAAGTTTAATTACATGCAGCAGAAGATTTAGCATAAATAATTTCTTAAATTATTGTAACCACGTATCTAGCATGCAACCTTAAGTTGTGGAGACATGATCATAAATTAAAATTTTGCAGAAAAGTAAACTAATTTACTTAGTACCTCGCGTAATTCGAAGAAAGGGACGAGATCCAACCGTAGCGTCCCTTGGAAGCTCCGCCTCTATTCACGTCCACGCCGAGTTCTCTTCGGGATGACTTCGCAAAGCCACGAGTTTCGTGCCGACAAGAACTACTAGATTCTCCAAAGGCACGACAAGAATATCAAGAGAGGGAGATGGAAGGCTAACCACCAAGTAACGGAATCAAGATCCGGGGAAAGGAAGGAGTTGCAACCCGCTTCTTCTTCCTCCTTGGCACCTTCTTGGTGGAGGTAGCTCATGGCAACCCTAGGAGGGGCGCCGGCCCTAGAGGATGAAGAGGGCGCCAGCCCTAGAGGAGGGAGAGGGAGAGAAGGAGAGAGAGAGAGCTTGCTTCTTTATCTCTTGATTGGAATTCAAGCCTTGCCTTGGTTCCTTTATATAGTAGCCTCTCCATTGCCAAGTCTCCCCTTTAATGGAATAAATTTTCATAAGAAATTTATCTTATAAATTTTCCTATGAATTATTCCGTTATGCCTTGTTTTATTATAACTAAATTTATAATAAAACAAACACATCTCCCCTTTTATTATGGAATAAATTTTCACAAGAAATTTATTATATAAATTTTTCTTATCATGGAAAAATCAATTCATAATTGATTTTATAAAATAAAATAAATCAATCCAAGGTTTATTTTAATTTCCATGAAAATAAATCTCTTTATATAAATTTCTTTATATAAATTTATTTATCCAAAATTTTATAAAACAAATCGCTCTTGATTTATTTTATAATTTAAACCAAATAAATTGGTTTCCCTCCTTGTTGTGGCCGGCCAAACCAAAGAGGGTGGGGGCCCTCTTTGGCCGGCCAAACCAAGTCGTCTCCTCGCGAATTAAACTCATTTAATTCGTCCAATAAGCCTTCAAAAGACTTAGCCATTTCAAGCTTCCGATGCGTCTCTGATAAATTCAGATTCGACTTATTTCTCTTGATCGGAAAATCCAATTTTCAACTCGTTTTAAATCCCTCGGATTACTCGTAGTGCGTGTGACTAAATAGGCTTTCGATTTATGTTGGCCGTCTATAATTAACCAATTATAGAACGATCATGAGTGGCACCTAGTAGTACATCATGACCCCCAATTAATCGAAAGATCAACGGTTGACCTCAGAAATAATTCTGAAACCCTTCAGCAGCTATAATGAGTAGTGCCTCATTCCCTTCACCATCTTATACCTACTTGGTTCAGGACACGGTCTTTATGTGTCAGTCCCCACTAGGCTGACTACGTCACACTTAGCCCAAGTAATATCTTTCTCGTCCAACGGATTCTAATTACTCTCATGTTTCCTAGAGATTCATACTCGGAACATGTTATGCTCTGGCCAGAGGCTTCGAGTAACAATCCGACGATAGGCCTTGGGTATACATCTCCTCGCAAGGAGTGGTGAATCCTTTGTAGGCTGTTCAAACATCTTCGGGCACTTCGGCTTATACCCAATCATCCTGGGTCCACACATCCTTAGAGATGCTTGCTTAAGATGTCAATGTATAAGTCTCCGTGACCAAGATGACTTGAACACCGCAAGTCAAAGGAACATCGCACTTAAGCTGCAGTAAGAACTTCATTGACATATCTACATGTAGATTCCCATATAAAGTTTTACAGCCAGTCACTCCAATGAACTAGTTCCCTTAACTAGAATCCATGTTTATCTCCGGACATCCCAATGTCACCAGCCAGTGAGAATCAGCTGATTAGAGAATAACCCATGTTAGTCTCAACAGAATTGATAGTGTCCGTATTTATCAATTCATCGACTAGGGACAATTTCAATACTTCACAATTGCACATGTAGAGATAATCACTAGTTGTGAATTTATCACAAATTCTCTCATGCTGTGAATTGTATTGCGGACATTCAGTAAATGAGTTCAAGATCTCAATCAAATACATGAACATGTATACTCAAATAGTGAATATTCATTTATTAAAGTAAATGATTACAATTATAAGGCGATTGCCTTAGGACACTTCTCTCATATTACTAACAAACTCCCACTTGGCCTAATGCCAATCGCTACGGTATCCAATACCACAGGCTCTAACATGACCCTCAAACTTGCTTTGAGGCAAGGCCTTAGTTAAAGGATCCGTTAAATTCCTTTCAGTGGGAATTTTCTCAATTTGTATATCATTACTACTTATAATCTCTCTGATCAGATGATAGCGGCGAAGCACTTGTTTGGATCGCTGATGAGACCTTGGTTCCTTTGCTTGTGCAATAGCTTCATTGTTGTCGCAGTAAACCGGTATTGCTTCATCAATGGTTGGAACCACTCCAAGTTCTGAGACAAACTTCTTGATCCAGACAGCTTCTTTTGCTGCTTCCGAAGCCGCAATATACTCCGCTTCCGTGGTAGAATCCGCTACAGTGTCTTGCTTGGAACTCTTCCAACTTACTGCGCCTCCATTCAAAGTAAATACGTATCCAGACTGAGATTTGGAGTCATCCTTATCTATCTGGAAACTGGCATCAGTATACCCACGTATTACCATATCTCCTTCTCCATATATTAGGAACACATCCTTAGTTCTTCTCAAGTACTTAAGGATTGTCTTGACAGCCGCCCAATGATCCATTCCTGGATCAGACTGGTATCTGCTCGTGACACTCAGAGCATACGATATATCGGGCCTAGTACATAACATAGCATACATGATAGATCCTATTGCGGATGCATAAGGAATCTTATTCATGCAAATCCTCTCGTCTTCTGTGCGCGGACACATAGACTTTGAAAGGTTGATCCCATGCCTGATGGGAAGGTAACCTTTCTTGGATTCCGACATGCTAAACCTTTTTAGCACTCGGTCTATATATGTAGACTGCGAAAGACCAAGCAACCGTTTTGATCTATCTCTATAGATTCTAATCCCAAGGATATAGGTTGCTTCTCCCAGGTCTTTCATGGAGAAAGTTTTGGACAACCAAATTTTAACTGATTGTAAGACTGATATTTCGTTTCCTATAAGTAATATGTCATCGACATATAGCACTAGGAATACGACTGCACTCCCACTAACCTTCTTGTACACACAAGGTTCGTCAGGATTTTGTGAGAAATCAAACTCTTTGATTGTCTCATCAAAATGGATGTTCCAGCTCCTGGATGCTTGCTTAGTCCATATATGATCGTCGAAGCTTGCATATTTGGTTTTATTAACCGATGTGAAACCTTCAGGTTGTATCATGTATACATCCTCAAGCAGGTTTCCATTAAGGAAAGCTGTTTTCACATCCATTTGCCATATCTCATAATCATAATGAGCTGCTATGGCCAGGAGCATCCGAATGGATTTAAGCATAGCTACTGGCGAATAGGTTTCGTCATAATCAATTCCTTGTTTTGACGATATCCTTTTGCCACTAATCTAGCCTTAAAGGTAACAACATTACCTTCCATGTCGGTTTTCTTCTTGAAAACCCACTTGCACCCTATGGGCTTAATCCCTTCAGGTGGGTTAACCAAGTCCCATACTTGATTTTGTACATGGAATCCATTTCCGACTTCATGGCTTCAAGCCATTTATCCCTTTCTGAATTTTTCAGAACATCTTCATAATGATAGGTTCGTCATGTTAATGAGTAACACGTCGTTCGATTCACTTATGAGAAATCCGTATCTCTCTGGAATATTGTGTGTCCTATCAGACCTACGAAGAAATGGTGTTGTTTTAGGTTCAACTGATAGCTCATCATTATGAGTTATTGGTTGTGGGTCTAGACTAGGTGTCTCTGTAATGTCTATTGGAGTTTCTTGAACTTCTTCAAGTTCAATGCACTCCCACTGTTTTCTTGTAAAAGAAATTCTTTTTCCTAGAAATACAGCATGCCTTGAAACAAACACCTTTTGTTCCAAGGATGATAGAATTGGTAACCCTTCGTTTCCTTAGGGTATCCAATAAATAGACATTTATCAGACTTAGCATCCAATTTGTCTGATACAGTCTGCTTTACATAAGCAGGACAACCCCATATCTTTAGGTGAGATAAATGAGGTTTCTTACTATTCCACGTCTCATATGGAGTAGTAGAGACTACCTTGGTTGGGACTCTGTTTAGTAAGTAAACAGCTGTCTTAAGCGCATAGCCCCAAAAGGATTTTAGAAGAGTTGCATGATTCATCATAGATCTATCCATGTCCATCAAGGTTCGGTTACGCCTCTCAGATACACCATTATGCTGTGGTGTATATGGCGGAGTCCATTGAGACAATATCCCATTGTCCCTAAGATAATCTTGAAACTCTTGACTTAAGTATTCACCACCCCGATCGGATCGAAGTATCTTAATATTTTTGCCAAGCTATTTCTCTACTTCACTTCTGAACTCTTTGAATTTCTCAAAAGCTTCAGATTTGTGTTTCATTAAGAACACATACCCGAATCGTGAGTGATCATCGATAAAGGTAATGAAGTAGCTATAGCCTCCTTGTGCAAGAGTTGACATTGGTCCACATACATCAGTATGTATTAGACCAAGCAATTCTCCCACTGGTTTACCTTTTTCGGAAAAGGGTAATTTGGTCATCTTGCCTTTTAAGCATGATTCGCATGTATCAAATGAACCGGGTTTAAATGATTCCAGAATTCCACATCGGTGTAATTTGGTCATGCGTTTCTTACTTACATGGCCAAGACGACAATGCCACATATAGGAGTCTATTTGATTATCTATTCGAGCACGTTTGTTGCTAACTTCGATATTGAAAAGTCCGGATAAATTAACGTGTAGATACCATTGCATAAAGTTTCAGTCCCAAAAAGAACACCATTTAAAGTTATGTAATAGCAATTGTTACTAAAAGTTAAATGATAACCTTTTTCATTCAAGCATGAAATAGATACAATGTTCTTTATTAACGAAGGAACAAAATAACAATTATCCAATTATAAGACAAGTCCAGTAGGGAGCTTTAGCAAATATGTTTCGATGGCAAAGCAGCAATCTTTGCTCCATTTCCAACTCGCAAATTCGTTCTCCCTTGACGAGTTTTCTTCTATTCCTTAGCCCCTTTATGTCATTACATATATGTGAGCTACACCCAGTATCAAGTACCCAGGTGTCCGAGGAAATAGAGTGACATTCAATAATGAAGATACCTGAAGAGGATGGGGCATCAGATGCCTTCTTCTTCAGGGACTCAAGATAAACCTTGCAGTTTCTTCACCAGTGGCCTCCTTGCCACAGTGATGGCAAGTGCCTTTTGGTGCCTTTTCAATCTTTTTGGCCTTTTTCTTTCTTCCCTTATTTTGTTCTTTGGGCTTCCTCTTAGAGCATTTCTTTGAGGAACCAACTAATAGTACCGTCTTCTGATCTTGCTTTACAGAAGGCTCTACAGTCTTCAGCAGGTTAAGCAACTCAGGAATGGTAGTCTCCAGTTTGTTCATCCGATAGTTCATCACAAACTGTGAGTAACTCTTGGGCAAACAATGCAGAATTAAGTCAATACTTAGTTTGTGATCCATTACAAATCCGAGTGTGCCTAGTCGCTCAATGTACCCTAACATCTTCAACACAAACTGTGAAACAGAAGTGCCTTCCTGCATCTTAGAGGTGAAGAGGAGTCTGGAGACCTCAAACCTTTCGGATCTCGCCTGCTCGTCAAACAGTTCATGAAGATGGAAGACGATGGTATGAGCATCCATATGCTCATGCTGCTTTTGTAGCTCAGGTACCACAGTGGCCAGCAAGATGCAACTCGCAAGTTCAGAATCGGCCACATTTTTCTGATAGGCCACTAACTGGTCTGGAGTTGCATCTTCAGGAGGATGGTTGGGAAGTTGTTCTTCAAGGACATAAGCAAGCTTTTCTGCCTTGAGGACTATCCTCAGGTTTCGAAACCAGTCCATGAAGTTTGGCCCAGTTAGCTTATTAGTGTCCAAAATGGAACGCAAATTCAGAGAAGACATGATCAGGTGATTATCCTAGAAATACAAATTGAGGTTATGTGATGAGAATGATAAAGAATGCATCAATATACATTAATTAAATCCTATTTATTTTTCGAATTGAATAACCCTTTTTATCAATTCGGGAGATCGTAGGAACATCTCCAAATAGGTTGATATCCAACTATAGATAAGAACAACCATGACTAGAGTCTATCAAGTTATTCTTAGCTATGAAGGTAGGTAATTATACCGATTACATATTACACATATGTGACTATCACATTATGCTATCAACTAATTGAATGTTTGCATAAATCATTGGGTTGTTAACTCATTAAGAAGTATGCAACAATATACATAGCACTCAACTGCACCTCTCTTTACATCGACCTTGGCTGTGGCACAACAAATCGATGCTCCAAGCTTAAGGCTGACCCATTAATCAAGAAATAGTTTTAATATGGTTAGAGCTCATTCAACCGTTTAGTCAGGCTTGGATGTGTCCAACAACCAAAACTAAGGATTAACCTCTGACTCCAACTATATTAATCATAAACTAATTCCATGGTTTGAACATGTTGAGGTTCAAGCCGGGCATGAATGTGTCCATCAACCCAAACGAGAAACAAAACTTCGGTTCTAACCATATTAATGGAAGGTGTTAACCTTAATATTTTGTAAGGGGTTTTGGGTCTCATCCTTTTCTTTTATGCACATTCATGACATATAATTATGTTATGTTCTAACGATTTCCTTAATAAAGTATGTATGTGACTTAATTTATCAAGTCTCATTAATTGAATTAGGAACCGGATTTCCTAATTCTAATTTCATACTTTATTCAAGGAATTGTTTTGGGAAACAATTTCCTGAATTATCATAATCAATTTCAGAAATAATATGTTTAAGACTTTGATTTCTCTAAATCAAATCTTATTAAATTAAGAGACAGATTCCCTTAATTCAACCACATATTATTTTCATGAAAATCATATTTAAGGAAATATACTCTATAGGAAATAATTTTCCTAATTAATTTTGGAGACAATAATATGTAAGAGCATCACCTCATAAATCAAATAAGGAAATTATCGTTTGAGAATCACCTCAAAAATTTCCAAGATTTGATCACATATTTTATTTATTGAAAATTAATATCAATAACTTAATTTAAACGGTCCCCGAGGTCAATCCAAATTAAACATTTGACAGCTTAAATTCAATTAAGGAAAATTTAATTATAACAACTAACTTTAAATTGGACGGCTCCCCGAGGCTCAATCCAAAATAAAGAATGTTGTAAATAATTTAATTTTCAATTATAAATTTAAATGCCAATTAATATTCCCATAATTTATCTAGACTTTCTTGAAAGAAAGTGCCCAAAATTGCGAGCTTTCCATAAATGAAAAGTTTCCAAAAATAAAAGGTTTTCAGAATAATTGTAAGTTTCTGGTACAAAGAAAATTTACGTTTTTCCAAAATTGGAAAATTTCCAAAATAGGAAATTTCCCAAATTGGAAAGTTTCCATAAATGGAAAGTTTTCACAATTATCATAAAATTTCAGAAATAGAGATATTTCAAAAGTTTGCGAAATTTCTTGAGGATTTCCAAACTTTGAAATTCCTAAATCAAAAATTTAGCATAATTGGAAAGTTTCCATAATTGAAAATTTTCCAAAATTGAGATCATGATAAAGCTTTCCGCAAAACAATTATATGATTATGTGAACACAAACCTGGGCTCTGATACCACTGTTGGGACCGGGTGCATGTTGATATGGATGCGGGTTCGTAATTTTAAAATTAATTACGTGCAGTGGAAGGTTTAGCATAAATAGTTTCTCTAAATCATTTAACCACACATCTAAGCATGCAATTTTATCTTGTATAGACATGATCATATATTTAAAATTTTGCAGAAACATAAACTAATTTACGTATTACTTTGCGTAACTCGAAGGAGGGGACGAGATCCAACCGTAAGCGTCCCATGGAGGCTCCGCCTCTATTCGCGTCCACGCCAAGTATCTTGGGGATGACTTCGCAAAGCCACGAGTTTCGTGTTCTCGAGAACTACTAGATTCTCTGAGAATGCGACGAGAAAAACCAAGAGAGAAGTCGGAAGACTAACCACAAAAGGATGGCCGGCTGGTGCTCCTTCTTGGGGCTGGTTGGCGCACGGCAAGAAGGGGAGAAGAGAAGGAGAGAAAGAGAGGGAGAGAGTCTATGCCTTCGTCTCTTCGATTATCACCCAAGCCTTGCCTTGGGTCCTTTATATAGTGGCCTCTCAACCATCAAGCCTCTCAAATATGGAATAACTTATTCCATCATGCCAAGTTTGATTTTATATCATAGTTAAAATCATATTTTAATTCATGATAAAAAATCAATCAAGTCTCTTCTCTCCTATGGAATAAATTTCCTTATCATGGTAAATCAATCCATGATTGATTTTATAAAATAAACCAATCCATAGTTCATTTTAATTTCCATGAAAAATAAACCAAACCTTGGTTTATTATATAAAAATTTATATCATCCATAATTTTATAAAACAAACCACACTTGGTTTATTTTATAAATTGAACCAAAAACTTGGTTCTCTCCCTTTGTTGTGGTCGGCCAAGCAAAGAGGATGGAGGCCCTCTTTGGCCGGCCCATCCAAGCCAAGCCCCAATGAATTAAACTTATTTAATTCATCTATTAAGTCTTCAAAAGACTTAGCCATTTTATGCTTCCGATGCGTCTTGAAAAATTCAGATTCGACTTATCGTTTGGCTCAACCAAACCTAATCTCTCTTGATTGGAAAATTCAATTTTCAACTCGTTTTAAATCCCTCGGATTACTCGTAGTGCATGTCACTAAATAGGCTTTCGATTTATGTTGGCCGTCTATAATTAATCAATTGTAGAACAATCATGAGTGGCACCTAGTAGTACATCATGATCCCTAATTAATTGAAAGATCAACGGTTGACCTCAGAAACAATTTTGAAACCCTTCAGCATATATAATGAATCATGCCCCATTCCCTTCACCATCTTATATCCACTTGGTTCAGCACATGGTCTATGTGTGTCAGTCCCCACTAGGCTGACTACGTCACACCTAGCCCAGGTAACATTTTCTCGTCCTACGGATTCTAATTACTCTCATGTATTTAAGAGATTCATACTCTGAACATGTCATGCTCTGGCCAGAGGCTTCGAGTAACAATCCGACGATAGGCCTCGGGTATACATCTCCTCGCAAGGAGTGGTGAATCCTTTGTAGGCTGTTTAAACATCTTCGGGCACTTCGGCTTATACCTAATCATCCTGGGTCCACACCTCCTTGGAGATGCTTGCTTAAGATGTCAAAGTATAAGTCTCCATGACCAAGATGACTTGAACACCGCAAGTCAAAGGAACATCGCACTTAAGCTGCAGTAAGAACTTCACTGACATATCTATATATAGACTACCATATGAAGTTTTACAGCCAGTCACTCCAATGAACTAGTTCCCTTAACTAGCATTCATGTTTATCTCCGGACATCCCAATGTCACTAGCCAGTAAGAATCAGCTGATTAGAGAATAACCCATGCTAGTCTCAACAGAATTGATAGTGCTCGTATTTATCAATTCATCGACTAGGGACAATTTCAATACTTCACAATTGCACATGTAGAGATAATCACTAGTTATGAATTCATCACAAATTCTCTCATGCTGTGAATTATATTGCGGGTATTCAGTAAATGATTTTAAGATCTCAATCAAATATACAAACATGTATACTCAAATAGTGAATATTCATTTATTAGAATAAATGATTACAATCATAAGGTGATTGCCTTAGGACACTTCTCTCATATCACTAACACACACGACGTCCAAGAAGGAAGGGTCATACAGTAGAAAATAGCAAGGTAAAAGGGAAGGTATAACTTCTCTTATGGCTCTTTGATCTTATCATTATTTCTTGTTTAATCAATTATCATATTGTTAATTATTTGATAATTAATTATGATAATTAATTGTCTTGGACCCCGATGATAAACACAAAATCCGTCGATCCACTCATCGTCTATTCTGCGACTAATTAGTTAAGCGAGTTACAAGGCTTGAACAACAAGTTTGGTCAAGTAGTAACTCGAATCAATTAGTACAACGATGAGACGATCATTTGGGAAATAGGTCTCCATTTGAGTTAAAATTTTAATCTGTGGACATGGAGAGGTTTCCCATGCGTGACCTGAAATCCACGACCATCAATTGGTATCAGAGCCAATGGTTTCCAATTTTGTGTGTTTTGGATTCGGTTACATTTTTGCACTTTATCATGTATTTTATTTTGCCGGATAATAGTAGGATGTGTGTAGGTTAACTCTTTGGTTGCAGGCACAAGATCCAACTATTATGGTTAAAATATGTGTGTATGTGATTGGTTGTGCATCTATGTAATATTATTTGATTCCTCGGGGTTGACGAGGCTAAATTTGGTATTTGATTTTTGTAATTAAATACGACACTTGTTTAGCCGCGCTTTTTATTTACTTTCGATCTAGATTTGATGTACACTCCTTTGTGGAGTATAGGATCGATGGATGTAAATTAAATAACATTTTATCTCGGGTCGGAGATCCCTTCATGGTGGCTTGCGCATGGATAGGGAGGCGCAGACGAGGTGACGACACAACTAGAGGTATATTGAAGACTAAAGCCATAATAGTTAGAAAAATTAGTTTTTTTTTGTTTATTGCTTTTAGTTTATGTGCTTGTCGTGCATGTATGAAAATTTCTCAATTATAAATAACTAAGTGGGAGAGGGACCCTAAGGGTCCCATGACCTCCATTGCTAATTTGACAAGTGATGAGAACAATCTTGTGCGTCGGCTCTGAGTGCCTTCCTCCCTATCGGATGAGCTTGTTCTGAGGATCACTAGGTCAGACATGATTATAGGAAATTATTTAGGAGCGTGTGATTTTCTCCATCGGATGACACATAATCCGAGATAATTTTCTTAGTATCGTGTAATGGTAAATACTTAGATGCAAATAGTAGTATCCTCCCCATCGGAGTCACTGCTATTATTTGTAGGGCCGCAGAGGAACCAACTATTAATTTTATTTATCAAAAAGTTAGGTTGATAAGATAATAAAATTAATGGGTAAAACCTCCTCTTACAAATGTAGAATTCGTATACATCCACACTATCATGGCATGCGATATTCTCGGTGTTTTGAGGTGTTGGTTGATTTTAAAATTTATTGTTTGAGGAATCAATAATTTTTGAAATCTAAAGTGTGTGATCGTTGTGATTCTCAGGAAATTTCAAAATGGCTTTCAACTCACTTGCTTTAAAAGAAAATGAACTTACTGCCCCTAACTTTATATATTGGAAATGGAACATGGACATTGTCTTGACTAATGAGGAGTACAATTTTGTACTCTTTGAGGTCTGTTTCCCTAAGCCTAGAGATGATTCTAGTGAAGATGAGAAAGAGAGTTATAGGGAGCGGAGAAAGGCAGATGAGATGGCGCGGTATTGCATTTTGGCTTCCATGTCAAAAGCATTGCAACATTAGCATCAGGCCTTCCCTACTACTTATAACATGATGCTCAATCTCAGGGAACTCTTCGGATATTAGAATCGGGATACTAGGAAATATCATGCCTTAGTTGTTGAAACATGTTTAGCGGTGTTATCTACCGGTACCTGGTGTGTAGATACGGGAACCACTGATCATGTCTGCAATTCATTGCAGGGGTTCCAGGAAACTCGACGACTATCTGAGGACGAGATTACCATCTACATGGGCAATGCTACGGAGGTGGCGGCTATTGCAGTGGGAGACGTCTATTTATCTTTTGAGAAAAATAAATGTTTGGTTTTGAGAAATTGCCTTTATGCACCTAGTTTCAGAAAGAATCTCATTTTGGTTTCTAAAATTATAAAGGATGGGTATTCTATTTCTTTTAATGACAAAGTTGTTATAAAAAGGAATAGAGAGATTATTTGTTCAGGTGCATTGGTTGGCAATTTGTACACTTTAGAACCAAAATCTCCCATAATGCAAATAGAAGTAAATAACTCATCATCTAACCAAAATAAGAGAAAAGAACCTTCGAAGACGAATCGATGGGCCCTTGGTCATATTAACCTTAGTAGGATACAAAGGTTGATAGCCGATGGGCCCTTGGGTTCATTGGTGGTGGAAGTCTTCCCTGTTGAGGCAATCTGTGGTCCGGAGTGACCAAGTATTTTGATGTTTGGGCAAAGGGTTTAAGTTAGGTTTACCCTTGTTATCTCATATGTGTATGTTGAGTGTGCAGGATGTACAAGTTACACATATGGACTTGACTGGGCCCCAGTACGGTGAAGGGTGGCATGGAGGCAAGCTGAAGGCTTGCGTGCGCATCCGAGGGACCTTGGAGAGCGGGGACGATGAGCTGATGGGCGTGGACTTCGAGGCATGCGTGAAGGATGGCATGGAGGCAAGCTGGAAGCTTACGTTCATCCGAGGGACAGGAGTCGAAGATGAAGAGGGCGCGAAGGCAATAGTCGAGGTTGCGGATGAGGAGTCAGTCGAGTCATGAGGATACGAGTGCTGTGTGATTGTACTCGGGAAGGGTTTCAGCTGGGGACCAGTCGACTGCTCTGAGAGCAGTCGACTGGTAGATGGCTGGTGAGTTGGCTGAAATTCGAACGTTGGGAGTTGCAATGGTCGAATTCCAATGACACCAGTCGACTGCCCTGGGAGCAGTCGATTGGTGGCGAGGGTTTTAGCCGAGTCCTATTTAAAGAGGACTTCGTGGTGGCTGAGATTCTTGACGAATCTTGTCTTGGTTAAAGGCAAGATAGTAGTCTTTGTGCTCAGGTCTTCTAAAGGTGTTGTGGTGAGGTTTCTCCACCCAGAAGGAGCGACAGAGCTAGCCGGAGGTTATCCGGGGATCGACGGATTCTTGGATTAGTCACCCGTCCGGGGTGGATACCAAGTAAATCGGTTTGTTAGCATTGTTCTCTCTTGATTAGTTTATTTTTATTTGTATTTCCGCTGCGCTAACAATCTTGTAGAGAAAACAACGAACAAATCGCTATTCACCCGCCTCTAGCGGACGTCATGATCTATCATTCCCAACCTGTGAATCGTGTTTGGAAGGTAAGATGACCAAGAGGTCTTTCAAGGCCAAAGTGTATAGAGCCAAAGATGTGTTAGAGTTGGTTCATTCTGATTTGTGTGGTCCTATGTCTATCCAGGCTAGATGTGGCTCTGAATACTTTGTCTCTTTTATAGATGATTATTCAAGGTATAGGTACATTTACTTGATGCGCCGCAAGTCTGAATGCTTTGATAAGTTCAAAGAATTCTAGGTTGATATGGAGAAACATCAAGGTAAAAGTATCAAGACACTATGATCTAATCGTGGTGGTGAGTACCTCTTGGGAGAGTTTAGGACTTACTTATCAGTGGCTGGGATTCAATCCCAATTGTCTGCACCCGGTACGCCCCAACAAAATGATGTAGCAGAGTGCAGGAATAGGACTCTTATGGAGATGGCTAGATCAATGATGAGTTACTCCTAGTTGTCGGATTCGTTTTGGGGATATGCTCTGGAAACGATAGCGTACATACTGAACTTGGTACCATCTAAGTCAGTACCCTCTACTCCCACAGAATTGTGGACTGGACGAAAGCCTAGTCTAAGATATATTCGGATTTGGGGTAATCCAACACATATGCTGAAGGGAGATGCTGATATGTTGGAATCTCGTACAGAAGTACGCTTGTTCGTAGGCTATCCTAAAGGAACGAAAGGTGGTTTATTCTATAGTCCTAAGGATCAGAGGGTGATCGTCAGCGCGAATGCCCGATTCTTAGAGGAAGACTATATGATGAATTACAAGCCCATGAGTAGAATTATCCTTGAGGAATTAAGAGGGGAAGTTCCGATTTTAGTACCAACAGTACAGGAGGGCATACCACAAGTCACTGCACCGCGTGTCATAGAGGATACACAAGTAGTACCTCGTCATAGTGGGAGGGTAGTTAGACAACCTAAGAGATTTAGGGGGCGTTTGGTTTGTTCCGTTTTCCATTTTCATTTTCCAGAAAACCGCATTTTCTAGTTTTCTGGAAAATGACTTTTTTTCATTCTCCAGTTTTCCAGAAAACGCTATTTTATTTTCTGGAAAACAAAGCTGGAAAATGCAAACCAAACATATTTTCCAGAAAACCGTATTTTCTACAGAAAATGAAAATGGAAAACAGACTGGAAAATGCAAACCAAACGCCCCCTTATGTTCTTGGGTGAGTCATCGGACTTGGTCCCTAGATAATTGCCTTAGTATCGTGTAATGGTGAACACTTAGATGCAAATAATAGTATCCTCCCCATCGGAGTCACTGCTATTATTTGTAGGGCCGAAGAGGAACCAACTATTAATTTTATTTATCAAAAAGTTTGGTTGACAAGATAATAAAATTAATGGGTAAAACCTCCTCATATAAATGTAGAATTCGTATACGTCCACACTATCGTGGCATACGATATTCTTGGTGTTTTTAGATGTTGGTTGATTTTAAAATTTTATTGTTTGAGGGATCAATAATTTTTTGAAATCTAATATTTTGATCATTGTGATTCTCAGGATATTTTCAAAATAGCTTTCAACCCACTTGCTGTTATTTTGAAAGAAAATAAACTTACTAGCCCTAACTATATTGATTGGAAATGAAACCTGGACATTGTCTTGACTGCTGAGGAGTACAAATTTGTACTCTTTGAGATTTATCTCGAAAAGCCTAGCGAGAATTCTAGTGAAGAGGAGAACGAACGTTATAAGAAGAGGGTGAAGATAGACGAGATGACGCGGTGTTACATTTTGACATCTATGTCAAATGTGCTGCAACATCAACATCAGGCCTTCGTTTCTGCTTATGATATGATGTTTGTTGGGACCGGGTGCATGTTGACATGGATACGGGTTCGTAATTTAAAGTTTAATTACATGCAGCAGAAGATTTAGCATAAATAATTTCTTAAATTATTGTAACCACGTATCTAGCATGCAACCTTAAGTTGTGGAGACATGATCATAAATTAAAATTTTGCAGAAAAGTAAACTAATTTACTTAGTATCTCGCGTAATTCGAAGAAAGGGACGAGATCCAACCGTAGCGTCCCTTGGAAGCTCCGCCTCTATTCACGTCCACGCCGTGTTCTCTTCGGGATGACTTCGCAAAGCCACGAGTTTCGTGCCGACAAGAACTACTAGATTCTCCAAAGGCACGACAAGAATATCAAGAGAGGGAGATGGAAGGCTAACCACCAAGTAACGGAATCAAGATCCGGGGAAAGGAAGGAGTTGCAACCCGCTTCTTCTTCCTCCTTGGCACCTTCTTGGTGGAGGTAGCTCATGGCAACCCTAGGAGGGGCGCCGGCCCTAGAGGATGAAGAGGGCGCCAGCCCTAGAGGAGGGAGAGGGAGAGAAGGAGAGAGAGAGAGAGCTTGCTTCTTTATCTCTTGATTGGAATTCAAGCCTTGCCTTGGTTCCTTTATATAGTAGCCTCTCCATTGCCAAGTCTCCCCTTTAATGGAATAAATTTTCATAAGAAATTTATCTTATAAATTTTCCTATGAATTATTCCGTTATGCCTTGTTTTATTATAACTAAATTTATAATAAAACAAACACATCTCCCCTTTTATTATGGAATAAATTTTCACAAGAAATTTATTATATAAATTTTTCTTATCATGGAAAAATCAATTCATAATTGATTTTATAAAATAAAATAAATCAATCCAAGGTTTATTTTAATTTCCATGAAAATAAATCTCTTTATATAAATTTCTTTATATAAATTTATTTATCCAAAATTTTATAAAACAAATCGCTCTTGATTTATTTTATAATTTAAACCAAATAAATTTGTTTCCCTCCTTGTTGTGGCCGGCCAAACCAAAGAGGGTGGGGACCCTCTTTGGCCGGCCAAACCAAGCCGTCTCCTCGCGAATTAAACTCATTTAATTTGTCCAATAAGCCTTCAAAAGACTTAGCCATTTCAAGCTTCCGATGCGTCTCTGATAAATTCAGATTCGACTTATTTCTCTTGATCGGAAAATCCAATTTTCAACTCGTTTTAAATCCCTCGGATTACTCGTAGTGCGTGTGACTAAATAGGCTTTCGATTTATGTTGGTCGTCTATAATTAACCAATTATAGAACGATCATGAGTGGCACCTAGTAGTACATCATGACCCCCAATTAATCGAAAGATCAACGGTTGACCTCAGAAATAATTCTGAAACCCTTCAGCAGCTATAATGAGTCGTGCCTCATTCCCTTCACCATCTTATACCTACTTGGTTCAGGACACGGTCTTTATGTGTCAGTCCCCACTAGGCTGACTACGTCACACTTAGCCCAAGTAATGTCTTTCTCGTCCAACGGATTCTAATTACTCTCATGTTTCCTAGAGATTCATACTCGGAACATGTTATGCTCTGGCCAGAGGCTTCGAGTAACAATCCGACGATAGGCCTTGGGTATACATCTCCTCGCAAGGAGTGGTAAATCGTTTGTAGGCTGTTCAAACATTTCGGGCACTTCGGCTTATACCCAATCATCCTGGGTCCACACATCCTTAGAGATGCTTGCTTAAGATGTCAATGTATAAGTCTCCGTGACCAA